>LPNX011050104.1:0-52640 GCA_001517045.1 Pseudotsuga menziesii
CCAAGTATCAATCTAAACCTACAAACAAAGGCTGCTCAGTACCTTGTCCAACAAGGTCAAACCAAAGAAAGAGGTAGGGGGAAAGTAACAAAACAAGTTATTTTTAATTTTATTTTATAAGGGCAAAAGAAAAACTACCTACAAAGCAAAAGCATGCAGATAACAAGAACAAGATAAAAGGAACTCTGCTAAACAACCACCAAACAAACTCTAGAATGCCCTAAAGTCAGTATAAGACCTACTTGGAAGGAAGGCTTGTATAAAAGACAAGTCTACTATTTTGGCAAGGTGAGATTAATCAACAAAACAAGAAGGAAACCCACACCAACAAGTTTATGAAAACACACAAAGATCAATAACAGAGGCGAACCAGAAACATGAGCCAAAAACTATTCCAAGCAAAGGAGATGGAGGGAGAGCAAAGAACAACCCAAAAAGGCTTACCACATAGATAGAAAACAACCAAAAGGGATGACACTAACTCCCTAGAGTCATGCACCTGCAGAGGACCCTAAAAGACCTACCCAACAGCCCACAAACAGAAGAAAAATCACAAAAAGAGGAAAAAACACTGTTTACAGGGGCATTCGCGACTGTCTATAAGGGCAACCCGCGAATGATGCGCAACTGTCTAGTGCAGCAACCCGCGAATACAAGACTGTATTCGCGACTGTCTAGAACAGCAACTCGTGAATAGGTAGCAAAATCCCAAAAAGGTCAAAAAACTACCCTAAGAAGGCAGGGGAAGTGTGTAATCAGATTTATAAAGTGTTCCTAAGTGGCAAGAAGGACCTGAAACAATGCAAAAGACTGAAAGAAATCAAGAGAAAAACCCCAAACAGACAAGGCTATCCCCAGCAGAGTCGTCAGTTCTGTTGTAAAGGAAAGTATCCTATGGCTAGGGTTTAAGAGGCCATCAACGTACTGGGGTTGAAAGAGAGATGCACAATGTTCAGCAAGCATATAACAGCAAGTTTCAGAGATGAGAAAGATCCACACCTGAATAACTGAAGGCTGGTCCAAGCTTTCTCTTCAATCATCTTCTTGCTCCTCTCGCTCCAAGAGACCTGCAAAACAAGTTATACCTTCCTCAAACCATTATGACCACATATAAAGAAATGATAATCAAATAAATCTGAAATAATAATCTGAATAATATCATCATATGATCATAAACAGAGATTCAATCACACATTGAACAATGATTTGGGAAGAAGAAGGACATCACATCTTTATTAATCTTGAAAACAAGTACAAATATACCTTCTCTTCAAGTTTGGCACCTCACGAAACCTTGATCTAGTTCTGCTACTTCTCTTCTCCAAAGAACTCAGCCTCCAAGCTCTGCAACACAAGGGGAAGACCTCCAGGGCAAAGGTGTGGGTAAAGAGAGTCTCGATTCCTCCAGCATAACAATGCAGAAATTCCAAGTCCCCTCTCATGGACCTCCCTACCTCTATTTATATGGGTGAAATAAGGTAGTTTTGAAGGTTGGAGAAGTTACAGCAGTTAAGGAAATTAAGTTAAATGACTTAACTAATCTCCAATTAACTCATGTTTTAATGTTTAAATGCTAAGAGGCACATTCGTGGGTTTACCTTAAGGAAATCGTGAATGGACAAAAAACGCATTTTTAGGATATTTCTGGGCATTTTCAGACTTTGGTGTCTTCTGGAAAGTTTTAGCTAACTGAAATACCTTTCCAACGGCATAGAAATGAGGTCAAACGGAGTTATAGAACTCAAGATATGGGTCCTCCAAGATAGGTGTTTTTTTCAGTGACTTTCATGAAGTGTCGACATGCGACGAAATCATGGGAAAGTGGTCACAGGCAGAGATGTGTCATTTTGGGCTATAACACCACCGACGACAAATGTCGTTGGTTTTCTTCTTTTTTGTTTGTCATATATCTGACAATTTGTAAAGTATTGGGGGTTGGTTATCCAATGGGTTTGTCGTCGGATATCATTCCTTATGTAAATTATTTGGGGTTGAATATCCTACGGATATGTGGTCGGATATCCGACGCACATGTGTTGCATATCCAATGTGCATATTAAGAGATTTGTGGTCAGATATCCGGCAATTACATGTCAGATATCCAACGAGACCATTTTGTTGTCGGATATCCGACGACAATTAGCCGACATTTATAAAAGACGAGGCTTGTCGGATTGTCGACAGCTTAATGTCAAAAATCAGACATATATGTCGTCAGATTTTGGGTTCATATTTTCATGTGGGGGAAAATTGTGGAGTTTGAAGGGGTGATTCAAATGTTTCTCTAATTTGACAGAAATGGACAATATGGATTGTTACCATAATGAATGAAATTGATTTTTGTGTATTTTAAGAATGCAATGAGGATAAAATATAGATGAATGAAACAAAAGGTTCTTATATTTGAAACATGTTTCAAGTTGTTTCAAATAACAAGTACAGCAAAGCATTTAGGCTTGATTAGGCATGGTAAAAATGATTTTTACCTAGCAATGCAGAAAAAAAATTGAAGCAAGCCTGGTTGGATGCTTGGTGCCAAAATAGTACCATTGAGTAAGGATAATCCATTAAGGATATTATAGTACTTACAGTAACATGTGGGAAAACATGTTGAATGGATAAGATTACACTCTTAAAAATTGTATTTTATTAACATGAATGATGGAAGAAGGGAAAACTAACAGGAAGTGATGGTTCCTTAGCTAGAATGTATGCAATGTATTCTCAATGTTCAGAATGTGCAATTTGAATCACAAGTAAGAGCCATGTGAGATCTTGATATATGGATATTGTATTCCATACTTGAATGATTAAAAATGTAAGGAATAGGCCAACCAGTAAAGGACATGCAACTTGTAAGAGTGATGGTGAATCATCCTTATGGGAAAGTGAATGCATGTTGAGTCTGATCTTGTAGGACATGAACTAGTAACTTATGAGTGAGTAATGAGAATAGGTAAGAAAATTTCATTCACCTAGAAGTTATCACTAATAGGAACAAGACATCCCACTATGTGGACATGTCATATAGTTCATGATAGTGATAGAGTGACCATGCAAGGGCTACTAATCCGAGAATGAAGCATTCCCATGCGTGAATCAATTGAGTTGTTCATAATTGTGGCAATATTTCCATGGGAAAGGAAAGAAAGTCTAATAGTTGAATGAGACACAAGGACATATAATGGGCCTTGAAGAGACTACATATGGAGTAGGAATGGAATAAATTGTAGTGTTGATTAGTGCTATGAAGTTTAAGGAATGTCAAGTTGGACTTGGCCAGAATTTCTCAAAGCAATTGGAGCAACAAGGCAATGAGAATAAAGTGCAGTGGGAGTTGTTGTAATGACCAATAAAAGATACATAAGGATGATACGATGGTTGTAGGAGAAATTGGAGAATAATATCCATAAGGAAATATTTATAAAAAGGGAAATTTCACATATTAAACTATTCTTGTTTATAACATAATAATGACATGCTTGGAATGTAGTAGTTATAAATGTTATACATGTGTTTATGTATTGAATTATTGCTTGGTGAGAAAATCATAGCTTATCCCTTGTGTGCTTAGCATAGAAGCCATGGAGTTAGACCAGTTGTGATGTGGGAGAGGAATTCCATGCTATGATGGGGAATTGAAAAGGGAGAACTCCTTTACTCTTCTCTTGCTGACATATTTATATTTTCTGATTTTTATGTATAGACATTTTGGCATAGGAATAATGGAAATGCAAGATATTATATATATGAAATGCATATGCATTGGTGGGAATATTAATAGATATGGCATAATGCATGTGAAGATGTTTTTGCATGCATATGAATTACATATTGGTGAAAGTATTGGAGGTTTTACATATGCAATGAACCACTAATTACAATTATTTTGGTTGGTGATAATTGTATGACGAGAGATGGTTGAAGCATGGTTGAAGATGTTGATAATGCTACTACATGTGACTAGTAACATTGTGAATAAAAGTATGGGAAATAAATCTATGATCAAGAGATTAGTTTAAGGGTTGTCACAGTACTTGTTAAGAGGCCAACTGATCAGGTAACATCAAAAATGTTGGTGGCAACCATGTAGGTAATGGTTTGTTTATGTTGATTGCATAAGTGCTGCAAGGGGATTGGGTAAGAATCCCTCCAGCCATATTTTAAATATTAGTAACTTGTCTTGCATGTGATATTGGATTCATTTATGTGAATGTTATCTCGCCTGGTATGGTGAGGTATGGGGTAGTAAGGGAAATGAGCCTTATACCATGTGACTATTTAGAATCTTGAATGCATTCATATGAAATAATATTATGCCATGTGTGTATGTTGTTTATGAGTTTAGTAAACAGAGTAAGTGAGGACTTATGGCCCTATTGTAGTTGTGCATTCCATAAGAAATAGTCATGGGTAAGGCCATAATGTGGTTGGAAATGAAAATTCTATGGTGCTACACAAGTATCCCATGAACTCCCTATTAGTGTTAATATGTGATGAAACCTCTTTTTCAAAAAGCAGGGAGTGAGTGAACTCTTGATGTTTTGTTCAAGTGAAGAAGGAAGGAAACCAAATAGTTAACCACTTGATTGGGGAGGTGATTGGGTGATGTGTTGAGGCATTCGCTATACCTTCCGAAAAAACATGGTGGATTGCATGACATGAAATTCTAATATCCATGAAACAATGTACGGTTGCATTGAGTGAGTGCACATTAAAAGATTATGTAAATATTGTGATTGTGTGTACCTATATGTAGGTACATATGTTAAGATGCATTGCGTGAATGCATGGTTGGGAAATATATTTTATTGCAATTTGTAATAGCTGAAATGATAGAACTATTGGCAATTCGAAGATCATTTCATGAGTTGCTATGAATGCAAGGAAAATAATTGCATGAAGGAGGTAGTCATATTTGATGGTTTGCCATAATGCTCTGTTGGGAGGGCATAGTGGTACCACTTACAAAATCCAAACAATTTGATGATGGCCTCAAGGTTAAATAAATAAATTTCTTGTAGGAGACATGATTGTAAATTTGGATTTGGATTTGATTATGTTTGTTATTGATTGTTTGGTTGTTTGTCGATTGTGTCACGAAGGCACATTGCATGAAATCCATGTCCTATGGCCAACAAGGGAGAAACATTATGAGAAGGACTCTATGTTTGGAAAGTCTATTTTCTGTATGAAACATATTTGAAAAAAATTAGATGAAATTTATGAGGACCTCATGGTGTGAAATTTAGTTTTTGTATGAAACAAATTTGAAAAATTATGATTAAAATTATTATTATGACATCTCATGTGAAGTGCATGCTTATATGTAATGCATGTGAGATGATGAAAATATGCCATTGGGGCAAATGTTGGATGTTGAAGCTAAAAATGCAAAAGAAATGCCAAGTGTGGCTTGGGATTGAAAAACCTTGTAAAACCCCTTGTATGAGTGTTGGGGCGCGCACCCTAAGGGTCCTTATGGTGGGTAACTCCACGGGCCTGAAAGAGTTTGTAAGCGGAGTTACGGCTCAAATTAGTCTTAGGGGTATCGGGGTTAATTCAAAGCCCTCTTTTTGTAACTAACCCATGGTTTAAGTCCAGGGTTTAGGGTTCAGATACCCATGGTTTAAGCCCATGGTTTTGTAATAGTGTGCTGTATAAATAAGTACTCCTGTAAATAAGTCAGGTTAGGTTTTTGAATGAAAAAAAGTTAAGGCGAAGCTAAGGCTATTTTGTAAGTGAAGGATAAGTCATAGCTGAGTGCGTGGACGACCTCTGCAGCTGTGTGCGCAGAGGGTTTGTAAGTGATTAAGGAAATCTGCAGCTGTGTGCGCAGAGACCTACTGCTGTGTGCGCGGCTTTGAGTACTGAAGAGATCTGCAGCTAAGTGCGCAAATCAGAACTGTGATTTTGTAGAAAAGTTGAATAAAATACAGTTCTGTGGACGTAACCCATACACTGGTGGTGAACCACGTTATATCTGGTGTTGTGGTTCTAGTGTGATTTCTGTTATGTTCTTTTATGCATTGATAAGTATAGTTATATCTGATAAGTAAGATCGTTGCTTAATAAATAGCTTCACTGTGAATTCCCAGTAAGGGTTAAGCAAGTCACGGTGTTATTTAACTGCGAAGATATATATATATGTGTGTGTGTGTGTGTGTGTGTGTGTGAATGTTTACGTACTGTGTTAATTGATTATAAGTTGATAAAAGCTAAAGATACAGTAATCTCCCTCTTCTGCTTGCAGAAACCTGATTCTGCGGCATCCCATAGCTGTTTCGGCTGAGACTACAACATGTTCGCAGGTTGTTGCCGAAAGGGCCAACACTGTGGGTCTTTTGTTGGTGCGAGGTTAAAGGTATAAAACCTGGGTCTGCCCTATAGCCCAACAAAGTGGTTCCGTTGCCGGTTGAACTCAGTATCTACTCAAGAGGGGTTTACATCGTACCTCAAGGGCTATGTTCTGGAGACCCTCTGTGAAAGAAATCGGTGATTGGATGGATGACACTTATATGAAATTCACTGAGTAAGAGAACAAAGATCCGCATCGTAGCACAAACGACCTTTTACAAAGGTATGTTTTTTGTGATGTTTATGAAATTTTCTTTGGTAGTATCCACATAGAGTTGCACCAATGGGTATCCAAGTTGGCCGAGCGAAGGACGAACTTCCGTGGAGGTCAGTTTCCTTCTTGGACCCCTGCAAGAATCAATTTGTTGAAAAGAGTAAACAACGGGATCTCTCGCGCTGTTGATTTCTGGACGACGCAAACCCTTGAGGCATTCGTGACGGAGTTCGCCATTGACACGAGTATTTCCTTTAGCGAAGCGGAGCGACATTCCTTCAAAGGACCAAGGGGTAAGTTTTTAAATTTATTTAGTCTGAGGATTAAGATGCTATTAACTGAAAAAAGGAATATTGCTTATTGAATCAGACTGCTAGATTGTGTACTACTAACCTATGTTTGCAAGTGAAAACACCTTCAACGAGCAAAGTGGTTTGCTGTGAAGTGGAAAAAGGTACAAGAGAAATTTTGAGTCATCTACCCTAGGTCAGGCTACCGAGTCTACCCCTTTCAGTCCAGCAGCCTCAGAGCCCGAAGAAACCCCTTCTGTTGGAAAACCCCCAGTAACCCCGCAGCGCCGTTCTGTTATCCCTGAGAATCCGTCGCAGACTAAAAGTAACCCTAGTACCAGTACTCCTGTCGCAGGTCAGTCTACCCCAGTAAGTTCCCCCCCGCCTACTTCCCGTCCCCCTCCAACCCCCCTAGATCTACTATGGCCCACATGACTGACGATATTAAGCTCCCTGTTTTCAAAGAAACTGGATCAGAGGATCCAGAACAATTCTGGTTTTTATGTGAAGCGATGTGGACTGCTAAGAACATTACAGACCCAGTTGTAAGAACCGCGCAGCTCATTACTTCTTTCAAGGACCGGTCTTTGACCTAGTTCATGAAATTCTCTAGTACTCAGAATCCTGCCCTAAATGATATCAAAGCAGCAATAATCAAAGAGTTTAAGAAACCCAAATCAGAGTCGCAGTGTATCACTGAATTAAAGGAGATTCAACAGAAGCAAGGCGAATCAGTGTGGGACTTTGATCAGAGGTTCAAAGTTCTACTAGACCAAGTCAATTTCACAATTGGCCCCGCGCAGCACAAGGAATGGTTTATTGCCGCATTACTACCACATCAAAACTCCACTCATGCAACAGAAGGTTGATGACCAGCAAGAGGCTCTGGAAATCGCGATGAAGCTTGAGGCCGCACCTATTAAAGATAATTCTGGTATTGCTCAAATCCAAGCACAGCTCGCGGCCATGGCTCTCGAGCTCTGCGATATGAAGACAGGAAAAACTGGTCGTGAAGTAGTTTGGTGTACACACTATTGGACAGAAGGTCACGACAGGAAACAGTGTCCTGTGGTAGGCAATTACCTGAATACGGGAACGCCAAACCCATTCAATCCCGCTATTCTATATTGTGAGATCTATCGAACAACTAGCCAGCATCGCCCAGAACATTGTCATCTGCTCCAGAGGTATGTGCAAGTCCCCAAGAACACCTACTGCAAGTTTTGTAAGTCCATAGGACATAATGAAGACGAATGTCGCAGTTATGACCTTATGTGAGAGCGCACCTATGACGCCTATCGGGTACAAAATGAGGGCCAGGGCAATGTTGGCTACGATTACCGCGATGGTGCATCCAATAGAGGTGCTTTTGGAGGTCGGGGTTGTGGTGGTATGGTAGGAAGAGGCAGAGGCCAGGTTGTCTGCTACAACTATAACCAAGCCAGGCATTTAGCTAGAGATTGTCGGAACCCAACTACGACATGTCGGTATTGTCGCGCAGTCGATCATGTGATCGAGCAGTGCCCGCAGCTGATAGCTAAGATTCAGAAAAGAAACGGTGGTCCTAATCAGAATATCCAGATGATTTCCGTCGAGCCCCGACCTGCCGTAGCCATTAATGTTGTTACGCGGAGTGGAGCTACGACACACCTACAAAATGTAGAGAAACAACCTGATGAGGTTTGGGTCCCAGAAAAAGTCTCAAGCAAACACGAGACAGTCATGGAAGCCCAACGTGATGATGTTGCTCCTAGCACAGCAGTAGTACCTACGCAGCAACATCAACAGGAGTCGTAGCTGCAAGACGCCTCGCAGGATAAAGTAAGTACCATATCCTCCTTTTTACAGAGTTGTATGAAACTCTTAAGGAATCAGAATGCTCTAAAGGAGTTGCAAAAAGTTCTTGATTCTATGAAACTCAGAGAAGAGTTGATAAGGAGAAAACTGTTAATTGTGTCTGAAGAACTGGCAGGGAAATGAGATTGAATGCTCAGATAGGAGAATATGATATGACGAATGTCATCCTGGATTTAGGGTCAGAAGTCAATGTCTTAACCAAGCAAACCTGGGAGCAAATGGGGAACCCTACCCTTGTCTGGTTCCCTATATAGTTGAAGTTAGCCAATCAGCAAAGGATTGTGCCCCTAGGGAGATTCCTTAGTGTTCCAATAGATATTGATGGGGTCAGTACTTTGGTGGACTTTGAAGTTATTGAGATCATCGATGATAGCAATCCCTACCCAGCCCTGTTAGGAATTGAGTGGGCAATGGAAAATGTTGCAGTCATTAACCTTAAGAAGAGACAGATGACCTTCGAAGGAAAGGGTTTGAGAGTTATAATACCCCTAGACCCGTCCCAAGGAGAAAGATACACAGAACCACTCAGAGACGAAGACCAGGATGTTTTGGAGCACATCTATAATATCACAGCGCGGGAAGAAGATTATATTGATCCTACTGCCGAAGGTATTATGGATTGGCAGTGTGACAAGCTCCTGTATGACGGATTCAGATGATGGGTTAGAGAACTGGCAGAACCGATTGTATGAGCTACATGGACATAAATGCGCCAGAATTACCAAGTCCTTCAGATGGCTTAGTTCGCAACCAAGAACCTTACCTGCCTCTGATGGTTCGACAGACCCAGAGGAGTCCATTGTGCCACTATCCAAACAGATACTGGAGTCACAGAAACTGGAGAATATGGATTCAGCATTAGGAGTCACCGCAGCCAGAAGGTGGACTGCCTATAAGAAGTACCTTCCGAGTTGGGAAACTTGTCAGACATCCCTTCACCTGAGATTTGTGGATGAGCTCTAGAGGGCGCGCAGCAGGTTGAATGGGCAGAATAGGCCACAGGAACATTTGGAGCATTGTTACGGGGCATGGAAACTTGTACCTCGTACAGAATGGGTACCTAGATTTGGTCATACCCAGGCACTTGCAGCCGAAAACCGGTACAGGGAGGTTGGGCCTCAGCACGCTAATGTGTCTCGTGATAAAGAAATAACCCAGTCCCGCCCTCACTGGCCATCACAAAACGCTAAAAGAGCAAAGCTCACAGTTTGGTCGCAGAACTTGCCCGCATATGCCAAAGGTTATTATCATGACGAAGGTCCTTATTATGACGCAGCTGTGGTACTGGTCGCGCCGCAGCACAAAAACCGATCGTTGGAACACTGCTGATTTGGCGGCGCCGGTACTTTATTTGCCTTAACTGCCTGTCCTAAGGATATCCGCCGAAATCTAGTGCCGTGGAAGCAGCATCTCTGCCAGATTTGGTGCCTTCAATGCACATTTATGACCGATTTGATCGATGGATTGTATAACAAGACACCTGGGCATGGGCAACTCACATTCCGCAGTTTCACAATTGAACCTATGTCTGCCGGTCAAGAACTTCAGGACTTATTGAGAGAATTTGAACAGACAGGTCTGCAGAACATTTTCCACCCCCCACCTGCACCTGCAGCACAAGAGGAGACTCTACCTGCACCACCTCTACCAATGCAAACACGGTCTGGCAGGAAACAATTCAAGCCTGGATTTCGTTCTAAGCGGAACGAAGATCGACATAAGCAATCCGGGAAAACATCGGAGGATCCCGGAATGAATTCGCCTGGTTCGATAGAAATCCCAAGTGAAGGAGAGGAGAACATGGCACCACGGCGACAACCATATGTCCCGCCTCTTCGACCAGGAGTTAAACCACCTCGACGAAACAAGCAGTTCACAATAAGCACCCCTTCACTACCACCGGGTGTGCAGCTGGTTGGGACCATGACAGGAAAGATAGACCGGCTTAAGTATTCCGACCATGATACAAGCGATCATGGCAGGTTTCCACAGTTCGCACCAGAAGCATATTTGCATTTTTTCAAGTACGATGAAACCGGGGCGACATTATTAGAAGTCAAATGGTGGGCTGCCGGATTGGATCAAGCTGGTCTGCTAAAGATGCTCGACGTTCCCCATTTTGGTCGCTGCACACAGGTGACCGTAGTGGTCAAGCAGCTGCTAGCGCTAGTTCATGACGGCCACCTATGGATAGGAGACAAGAAAATCCCTATCAATGGCGAACTCATTCAGAGGATCACTGGTTTACCAATAGCAGGCCCTAATCCGGTGACCGAATTTCCATCAAAGCATGAGGATACGAAGCTCGCACAAGCCATGAAGGAACACTTCGGCCTGACAAAGGGCAAACGTGGGTATCACACTTCCGCCATTCAGGAACAACACATTCACTTTGCAGCAGAGCTTTTAGCCTGCAAAGTCATACGGAAGTGCAGACCAACTGAAGTACCTGCCCCGGTTATCCGAATTGCTATAAACTGCGCCGAAGGTTACAACTACAACTGGGCAGAGTATATTGCGAAGGAATTCCTGGAAGACACTTGCGACGCGCAGGAAAAAGGTAGGCACTTCCATTACTCATGGTTGCCCGTCCTCATCGCACTAGTAGGATGGCAAGAACCTATTGAGGCACAGTTTTCTGAGGTGCCAGAGCACATGCCTGGCACAGCCAGGTACGCATCACTGTGGGTTTCACAGGATAAAGCACACCAATAGATGACAAATTATGTATTTGCTTTTTATATAATGGATATCCAGTTTCAGTTTGCAAAAACCCCACAGCTCAGTAATAATTTATTCTCTCAATATGGCGGCGCAGCCACCTTCAGCGTCGACATGCATCATACTTTCATCCAGGCTCGCGCAGATCCACAGCACCAATGGTTCAAGCTACCATATGTAGTCACTGAGGGTGATATCCGAGCAGTAGTTCAGCACTGGCCGATTGAATGGTTGAAAGATGTAGGGAAAAAACCTCACATCTCGGTCCCCATAGTTACCAATGTAGGCGCAGGCCCTAGTCACCCGCAGCAGCAAAGTCCCCTGGAAGACAGCGAGGACCAGACTGAGTCACAGCAAAATGACAGCAACCAGGGTGGAGAAGTGGAAACCGATGAAGAAGAAGGACATGACTCGGTCAAGACTACTCCAGACCCTAATAGGCAGGATAAACGCAAGACACCAAAATTAGAGGAAGTGGACAAATTGCAGCCCCAAAAGAAAGTGAAGGCGTCAAAGGAAAAGAATATCGACAACACACCCAGCTTGAGAAGTGAGGAGCTTGACGAGGCTTTGTCGAAGTCCACAGAAGTTCTTACCAAGAAGTGGTCAGAGTTTGCAGCTGTACATTTGGATGCCATCAATGGTGTCGCACAGCACATATCGGAGCTGAAGGACTTAGCAGCACAATCGGTGACCGGCACTATAACCAGCAATACCCCGGTAAGTGCGCAGCCCAATCTAAGGCAATGGCTAGCTCGAGAAAACAAGGGCCAAGTATCCATCGCTGCCCTCATCATAACTGATGCAACGTCTCGCGCAGAGATGAGCATGACAGTAGGAATTTATTACACCAAAATGTCCATGATAAAACTACATCTCTGCCAGTCAGCTATCGCAAAGGAAATCCAGGCCCAAGACCATTATTCACAAATACAGTTGGACGATATCAGGAAGCAGAATGATAGCTTCCCAGCGCAGCTGGAAGCCGCAGAGCAGCGAAAGAGGGACACAGAACGCAAGCAGATTACATTGGTCCGAGTTTTGGATGAAGCATGTCGAAGTCTCCCTGACTTCGACGTACAGCTGGTGGAAGAGCCAGAGCAAAGACTAGCCAGGTTGAAAGACTACGCACAGAAGTCCAGCAATGAAATTGAGAAGCTCAAAGCAGAACATGAGACTCAAATCACGGAGCTTCAACTTCGCATCCGCCCAGAAATCCCACCCGAGGTCAAAAACCAGCGTCGCGCAGACATTCAAGCATCTGCAGCAAAAATTTCAGATATTGTGGGCAGCACATCAAAGCTGTTAGAAGACAGTGTGGAGGCCTGGACTACCCTGCAAGAACATCCAAGAATAGGACAGCTACAAGAAACCATTCGGCAGCGACAGGCATAATTGGATGCAGTTAAAACAACAATTAAGACTCTACCACCCATGGAGAAAATGCTTAAGGTAAAGCGAAGCAACGAACTCCAACATGAAATTGAATTCTGCAGAGCAAAGGCAACAGAAGTGGAAAAATCTATGCAGCCACTTATCAGCGAAGCTTTCGAATTGAGTACTGCTGTGGACACCCAACTTAAAGTTCTGAACGAATATGATGCATTTGCGCAGCAAAAGGCCACTGAAGCATCAGCCGAGGTACTGCAGGAGTTGATGGAAAAGGAGCAAGCCGCCGATAGTATCATGCGTGGTCTCAACAAGCAGTACACTCTCCTTGCTGACAAAGTTCGTCTACCAGAAGAGCAGCAGAGTGTCCCGGGACGGGACACTGGTGAGTCTTAGGGGCCTGCTGGGGCGCGCACCCTAAGGGTCCTTATGGTGGGTAACTCCGCGGGCCTGAAAGAGTTTGTAAGTAGAGTTACGACTCAAATTAGTCTTAGGGGTATCGGGGTTAAGTCAAAGCCCTCTTTTTGTAATTAACCCATGGTTTAAGTCCAGGGTTTAGGGTTCGGGATACCCATGGTTTAAGCCCATGGTTTTGTAATAGTGTGCTGTATAAATAAGTACTCTTGTAAATAAGTCAGGTTAGGTTTTTGAATGTAAGAAAGTTAAGGCAAAGCTAAGGCTATTTTGTAAGTGAAGGATAAGTCCCAGCTGAGTGCGTGGACGACCTCTGCAGCTGTGTGCGCAGAGGGTTTGTAAGTGATTAAGGAAATCTGCAGCTGTGTGCGCAGAGGCCTGCTGCTGTGTGCGCGGCTTTGAGGACTGAAGAGATATGCAGCTGAGTGCACAGATCAGAACTGTGATTTTGTAGAAAAGTTGAATAAAACACAGTTCTGTGGACGTAACCCCTACACTGGGGGTGAACCACGTTATATCTGGTGTTGTGGTTCTAGTGTAATTTATGTTATGTTCTTTTATGCATTGATAAGTATAGCTATATCTGATAAGTAAGATCGCTGCTTAATAAATAGCTTCGCTGTGAATTCCCAGTAAGGGTTAAGCAAGTCACGGTGTTATTTAACTGCGAAGATATATATATATATATATATATATATGTGTGTGTGTGTGTGTGTGTGTGAATGTTTACATACTGTGTTAATTGATTATAAGTTGATAAAAGCTAAAGGTACAATAATCTCCCTCTTATGCTTGCAGAAACCTAATTCTGCGGCATCCCATAGCTGTTTCGGGTGAGACTGCAACCTGTTCGCAGGTTGTTGCCGAAAGGGCCAACACTGTGGGTCTTTTGTTGGTGCGAGGTTAAAGGTATAAAACCTAGGTCTGCCCTATAGCCCAACAATGAGCTTGTCTCTCCGTAGTCCCATTAAACCCAGTAAGAGCTTGGGTACTTATGAGGCTTGCATGGGTATTGGTGACTTTTCTATGCTCACACTGTAGAGCACTGGAGGGATGGGTATGCTCAAGGGACTGCGTAGCAGAGAAGGGGTACAATCCTTGTATTGTGTGAGTGGGTATTGTGGGGCCATATGAGCCTGCATCCAAGTGAGTTACCTATGGAGTTCCTGGAGGGAGCCACTGGTTTGCATAGGAGAAAGGGCCATGTGGTTGCATTCCTTTTTATTGCCTTATAAACCCAATAGAGGTGTTGTCTTAGCAATGGTTGTTGTATGCTTGATAAATCCAATTGGAGAGCTGGCTTAGGATACTAGTTAATGGAATGCCTGATAAAACTAGTCGACATACTGGCTTGGCATTGGTTATTTAAATGTTGTGGCATAGCTAGCATGCTAGCTTAACTTTATATATATATATATATATATATATAGGTAACCAAGTTCCTATATATATATATATATATATATATATATATATATATGCACAAGTGACCCAAGGCTTGCAGAAACTTGGTTACCTTCTGATGCACACCCTAAAGAGCACTTGAAGAGGTAGGTATGCTCTAGAGAGATATAGTATTGAAGAGGTACCATATGTATCTGAGGTGGGGTAGATCTTGTGGGTTCCATAGTTATCTTAAAGACAAAGCGGGATAGTTGTGGAGCTAAAGGAATATGCTTACGCATATACGTATTTGGTTTATTTTGCATCTTGCTAATGATTTAATGTGATTATACATGTGTATATGAATTGGCTACAATTTTGAAAATCTTTTTAAGAGATGAACCCTATGAGAATGGATTTGACATGTGAATTGACTCATTGCTTGAGCATGGGTATTGATGGATGCCAAACACATTGGGGGTGTTCCAAGGTAACACAAAGGAATGATTGAGCATTGTTGCCCAAGATAGCTAGCAACAAGACAAAGTTTCTTTGACGAGAAAGACATTGCAAAAGTAGTTGAAATGAAGGACATGGAACTTTGTTAGAAATAAAGAGAACACCGAGGACAATGTTATTTCATGGGGGAGGGGATTGTAATATCCCCAATTTGACCCTAGTAATGTATTCAATTAAATTATGTAAAGGATATAAATATGCTAGTTTGGATTCCTAGTGTAGAGCTTAAGGCCAAGGCCCGACTAGTGAATGGATAGGCATATGTGATGCAAATATTGTTATTTGGATTATATGGTTGGTTTGTCATGCTAACTTGAAATATATGTAAATATTATGTGGATCAATAATAAAATGGTCCAAGAATGGTTGTGTAAATAGCACCAAAAGAGATATGATTCCACCAGAGGGGAAGAGGAAAGGGGGCCTATGGGAAATTAATCCTTTGTTGCCAAGTGTCTACCTTAGAACTCACCCAAAATTATGTCACGTGCCTTCAATAATCCAATTATCTCCTTTTTTTGACTATTTTCCAATCATTGAATGCATGTATGGTGTTGGGGGAAAAGTCACCTCACATAGTTATTGAAGCATGGGATTGACTTCACTTTTGTGATAGTTCTACCAACTGCCAAGAGTCATTTCTTCTACTATTAGAAGCAATGGCAGTTGTCTTGTCACCATTTTATCATACTTCTTGGAGTCAGCTCTCATTTTCTCACACTCTTATGCATATCTACACTACTCAAAGCACGGTATTGCTATTCATCACTTGTATAACCCAAGAAATTTGAATTTAGAGGCAGAACTGCAAATTTAGAAGGGAAATCAATGGTCGAAGGTGGGTAGAGAGGTTGGGAAAGCTAGGGACCCTTTCCCATTCAGATCTGCATCTTGTAGATTCTTGAGAAGCCACAAATTTAGGCTACATGTGGTTCTCCAACAACAATTAATAGATTGGTCTTCTGTTATGCACACACTGAAAGCACTCAACAAGATGGATTTCCCAAGAGAATCGTGGATCGATGAAGGGGATTCTTGATCTAAGAGGGGTGTTGTGTGGGGTAGGTATTGTGGAAGCCAAGGCTGTGAGAGCTGAGTGAGATCCTTGTAGAGATTTGTATGAGCATTTGGTTAAGCATAGAGAGCGAATAAAGTTGTGGGCTAAGAGAGAGAAGATTGTAGGCATTTCCTTCGCCCTAGTGGCCTCATATCTCGGCTTGAGGGTGGCCTCTAAGCATAAAGAATATATGTTGGAAAAAGTGCCTATGGTAGGGTGGAAATCACTCTTACCTAGCAAGTTGCTTGGATCTACGTTGTTTAAAGATAAGCATCTGTGTGTATTTGAATACGAAACACATTCAATTGATTTCTATAATGTTTATGCTTGTATATACATGCTAGATGTGTGTGGATCGATTTTATTTCCGGTGTGTATGTTTATTTATGTTCTGAACACACATTTTATTTGTTATGAATTTATAGTTTGGGTTTGGGGCAAAATTTGGAGGTCCCGAATCCATGTGATGTCCCCTTCCGATTGTCGGGTTGGGTGAGGCAGACGTTACATGAGGACCATCACTTCAAGCTTTGGATGGATTGTGGTTAGGATACCAACTCTAGAGTAGAACTACTGGCTCTATGGGGGTTATTAAAATTTGCCTCTCTTATTGGTATTGACTCCATGCATGTCTATGGTGACTCTAAGGTTATAGTAAATTGGGCTAATGGCATATCTAATTTGCAAGTGTTATCCTTGATATAATGGACACAATGCATTAGATTGCTTATTTCTTCATTTTCTGATATTGCCATCAATCATGTTTAAAGGGAACATAACACCAATGCAAATGAACTTTTCAAGCTTGTTATGAAGGTTCTATGGGCCAATTACACGTGGGCGAGTACCGAGTGGGTACTATTTGTTTTGAAGACACTATTCCTTTCTTCAATTAATAGTTGGATGCTTTTTAGGGAGGCTTGCTATATATGGAGTTACTAACTGTATTAAATCACAGATTAAGATTATATTAACATAGCAGATTTTGTCACCAGATTTATGAGATGTGTGTAACATTGCTTTTGTATTTTTTTGTTAAACAATTTATCTTAAATATATGAATTTATAATAAGTTTTTTATTTAACTAAAACATTAATTTATACATTAACATATTATTATTTTTCTTATTTTTATTCTATATATAAATTAGAAATTTATGAAAGTACTAATTTAATAGGATTATAAAACACTATTAATTAGATATTTTCAAATTACTAATTTAATCGCATTACAAAATAGTCCATTTTATTAAGTTTATTTTTTTTTAAATTTATTATTATTATTATTTTGGTTTGTAAATATTAAAGATAATATTTTATAGTCTATGTTATTGTTTTAATAATAATAATAATTATTATTATTATTATTATTATTCAACTGGCAAACAACAATAACTATTTTTATTAAATTGAGTGGTTGGGAGGAATGAATGTTATTGTTTTAATAATAATAATAATAATAATTATTATTATTATTATTATTCAACTCAATAACTATTTATATTAAATTGAGTGGTTGAGAGGAATGAATGTTCTCCTCCCCAACAACAATAACTATTTTTATTAAATTGAGTGGTTGGGAGGAATGAATGTTCTCCTCCCCATCCAAGTTCAATTCTTATAAATGACATAATTTTGTCATGTTAAAATCAATAAATTCTAAAAAAGTCCAATATAATTTAACTAAATCCATTTATATATTAAAAATGAAATTTAAAGAATGAAAAATTATAATATAATCATTTTATCCACTTAAATATCAAATTCATATTTTTATTGTATAGAGATTACTGGTAAGGCTTTCCATATTCCCTATGAATATAAAATGTGGAATTAATACTATGAAATCCTGTAAGTACAATGAATACTCTCTGTGGCATCCAAAAAGAATGGAATCTAAAGAGAGCATTTGATGGTCTTGGTAACAAAGAATGGCATCTAAAGAGAACATTTGGTGTTGAAAGCATGGAAGACGCCAACAGGCTGCCTAACACAGCGGAGCAGCTTCCTTAATGCTGCCTGGCTGTCTCATTTTCAGCATTTAAAATGAACATGAAAGTAGCGAGAGGCGTTAATGAAAAATGAGCAATGCACATTTATTGTGTACCAATATTTTCTGCCTTCAAAATCGACTACTTAAATCAACATCTACTATTTGGCAAGAAAAAGCAGCTGTGCCAACGAGAATTCTATTGGGAAAGTTTGATTGACGAGGGTAAGATTTGGAAAAAATGAGAAATATACTGGGCGCTATAGTGCTGGGGCTGGGAATATATGCAGCACTGGATCCATTCCATCACAGCCCAATTGCAGAATTTCCCGACTTCAAAGCCCACTATATCGAATGCCCTCCATGGGCCGAATTCTCCAAATTTCCATCAGATTCCAACAACAGACTGCAGAAAGCAGATCTGAAATCGTTGAATGGAGTTCCAGGTCCTGAGAGTCTAGCTTTCGATTCTGAGAACAGAGGACCCTACACTGGTACTGCAGATGGTCGAATCATGCGCTGGGATGGCCCAAATCTCGGTTGGTCTCAATTCGCTTACACATCTCCAAACAGGCAAGTTACTCCACACATAATATTATCTTTCTGTCTATTTTTTCTTGCAGTTTTTAGCCCTAATTTGCAGGTCCATTTATCTTTCTTGCAGTTTTTTGACCTAATTTGCAGGTCCATTTATCTGTAGGTCCGAGATATGTGACAAGGCATATAAGTCTCCTTTCGCTTATGTGAAGCACGAGCATATATGCGGTCGGCCTCTTGGGCTGAGATTTAATAAGAATACAGGAGATCTGTATATTGCTGATGCATATTTCGGCCTGCTAGTGGTTGGCCCCCAAGGTGGATTGGCCACTCCGCTTGCTACAGAGGCAGAAGGCGTTCCATTCAAGTTTACAAATGATCTTGACATAGACATGGATGGGAATGTTTATTTTACAGACAGCAGTGTTATATACCAGAGAAAGTAAGTGAGCAGATTGATATTCAGATTTTCTGTTTTTCTTTGTTGTTAAATTGCTCAGGACGTTTTGTTCAGAGACCCAAATTCTAACCCTTTGCTTGTTGATTATTGCGTGTTTCAGAAACTTCATACATTTGGTATTCTCAGCAGAGGATAGTGGCAGGGGTCTAAAATTCGATCCCAGAACTGAACAAACCCAAGTGTTGGCCAGAGGCATCCGTTTCCCAAACGGGTTATCTCTAAGCAAGGACCAATCGTTTTTCGTNAGGGTTCTAAAATTCGATCCCAGAACTGAACAAACCCAAGTGTTGGCCAGAGGCATCCGTTTCCCAAACGGGTTATCTCTAAGCAAGGACCAATCGTTTTTCGTGTTCACAGAGTCGGTTACTGGCAGGTAATTAATTCTCCTCTTTCTTGGAGAGCAATGAATTTTCCAGATGCAGTAAAACTGATAGACGTATGACAATATGACAAGTGAATATTGAAATCAATTGAGACATTCGAGTAAAATGAGACATTCAAGTAGAGTGTTGTTTATGCAGAGTCATAAGTTGAATTGAATGTCTCACAAACAGATGGTAGGTTTCTCATATATTAATTTGGTAGTTATTGGTTTGGTTATTTTCGGAGGTATGGGTTTGGTAGCAGTTAAATTACGGTATGTTTATATATATATTTTTGTTTTCATACAAATAAATGTAAATGTTTAAGTTTTTGACGTTAGAATTAACTAAGTCACCTTGCACTGGGGACACAAGGACATGAAGGACCACGGCATTTAAGGTCCTATATGACATAGGGGTCGAATCAGGATATATATATTAAAAATATAAATATATATATCTAATTTTTTACAAATATTCAATAGAAATTAGAATTAATGTACATTATAGTATTACATATTTACAAAGCTTTCAAATTTTCTTCACCTGCACAAAAGAACACTTCTTATATCTCTCTTCACAGTTGTAAATGACAAAAATTAAGTCAAAATTCAGTTTTAAAGTGGTCTCAAGTGTTCCTTCCACAAAAAACTTGTCCTGATTTCAGGACACGTCCTAACAGAAGCGTGGAACACGCTGGAGACGCTGGAGAGATGTGTCCGAACACGCTCTGTCAGTGTGTCTGTGGCGGTGCGCTTAGGATAAATGTTCACCAAATCGCCCCGCTTTGCCGGCGAATTTTGTATAGAAACCGGTCTAGATTGTTAACGGAAAGTGTTATTTTTTCAATTAAAAAAATTTCGCGATTAGATTTAGTTGATCTATACGAAATGGCCTATTTCAAAACGACCCAGATTGCCCAAATTGTAATTTAAAACGTCGAAATCGTTGTTTCAGCAAAATATTCTCTGCCGGATTCCGGCGAGTCGGGAGCGATTTGGTGAACGCTTATACTGCTCCGTGTCGAACAGGCTGACACGCGCGCTCTGTCAGTGTGTCTGTAGCGGTGTTGAACACGCTGACACACTTTACCACGACATGGACACCACACTGACACACGCTATCGGACAGGCTGACACACACGCTCTGTCAGTGTGTCTATAGCGGCGTTGAACACGCTGACACACACTTTACCACGACATGGACACCACACTGACACACTATCGGACACGCTGACACACACCTGCCCGAATATAATTTGTGTTTAGATAAAATGATGCCAAGAATATGGTTTCAAGTTTTTACTGTAACGTTAATGTTTGAAAATTTGATGCTTATATACATGTTAACAATTTTGTTTTGTAGGATTTGATATACATGTTAACAATTTTGTTTTGTAGGATTTTAAGGTATTGGTTAAAAGGTCCAAAGACAGGGAAAATAGACACATTTGCAATGCTCCCTGCCTACCCTGACAATATAAGGATTAATGACAAAGGAGAATTTTGGGTTGCCATTCATGGTCGACATAATTATTTAGCCTTTTTTCTGGCTTCACATACTAATGTAAGGATGTTTTTTATGAGGCTTCCAATCGCTGCACGATTTCAATATTTATTATACTTGGGTGGAAGGCTACATGCAATGGTGGTAAAGTATAGCCCTGAAGGAGAACTCCTTGAGGTCTTGGAGGATAAAACAGGGAAAGTTGTGAAATCAGTGAGTGAAGTAGAAGAGAGAGAAGGAAAACTGTGGATGGGTTCTGTTCTCACAAACCATATTGCTTTGTATTGATATATTTTATGGCCATTGTCATGCTTATAAATAAGCTTTTTTATATGTATGATGATGTAGTAACGTCAATACGGGTATGCAAGTTAAGAATGCAAGATGTGCTGCAAGATGTGCCCAGAAAAATATGTATGTATTGTGCAAGATGTATTTTTTAATGTATTGTTAAAAAATATTTTTCTTCCCGTGAATGTTCTATTAGTACTTGTCCGAATTTGAATGCGCTTTAACTTTGTCTTGATGTTAGGGTAACTTTTTTCCAGTTCTCTTGTGCAAATATATGGGTATAAGATTCTCTTCATCACATATAATTATTAATTTTGAAGATAAAATACTGAATGTAAAGGCTAATGGCTCCAAAACAACTGAAATGTTTGGGAAAGAAGGAATTAAGGTGAAAACATGAAAGGCCAGTAATATTTTGGTCATTTTTTTTTAGAAAAAAAAAAAGAAATTTAATTTCAAAAGTTTTTAACTTTGGAGAAACAAAGACATTTTTCTCTTGAGAATTTCATTAAACAGTAAAACCAAAATTGATCAAGAATTTTATTATCCTTTTACTGGTTATTTTTTAGAATTAGCAATAGTTTGACAATATGTTTCTTAAAGATGAAAGGATTGGTGTCTTTGGACACCAATGTATTCCTTCATAAACAAAAGTTTATGAAAAACAAAATATGCTACAACAATTGTGTATGACTATATGTCTAAATTCAACATATGAATATTGTAATTATTACATTTTTTTGAATTGACTATATGTCTAAATTCAACATATGAATATTGTAATTATTATAATTTTTTGAATTGGATCAATGTACAAAATTTGCATTTTTAAACATTTGTCTAAATTCAACATATGAATATTGTAATTATTACATTTTTTTGAATTGACTATATGTCTAAATTCAACATATGAATATTGTAATTATTATAATTTTTTGAATTGGATCAATGTACAAAAGTTGCATTTTTAAACATTTTTTTTTGGTTATGTGTTCCCCAATTTCTAGTTACAAACTAAGAATCTAAATATATCATAGAATCTAAATATATCCTTTTGAAGAGGACAGGTCAAGGTTCTGTAACATAAATTTTCCATATTTTTTCATAATGTATTTTTGCAGATATTGATTTTTCATTTCATCGAATCATAAAGACATCTAAAACAAATATGTATATTGGATTCACATTGTTTCAAAGGGAATGCTTGGTTTGAAGTTGAAGAAAGATGGAGAAAAGAGCATCCGGTCTAGTTTTTGCGAAGTTGCAGGTTTTTCAGCCGAAAAAATAGTCCAGCCAAAACTTATCTTTTTTTTGACAGAACGTTAGTTTACACGTTGTTTCAAAAAATCCTTTAGCCAAAAAAAAATCTTTGCGTTTCTTGGGCGCGAATAATATAAATAAAGATGTCAAGATTCATTTTAAAGACATTCCGCGAATCGTATTTGAAGTGCAAAAGTGTTTTGGGGATATTTTGTTTTTTTTGTAATTTAGTATTTAGATTATACCACAAAACTTGTACAAAAAGTTACAGAGACAATTAAGCCTTTCCTGAGGAGAAAACAACCATTGATAAAGTATCAACAAGCCTCTCATAAAGAGAAAAAAACTCATAATCCAAATAGACAAAGGACTACCTGTAATTGCCATGGAACATATAATGAGAGTTTGGTTTAGCTTGAGCATTCTAAGAGTCATGAAGCAAAAAAAAAAGCTACAAACTTCTTTTGAGGACCAAAATCTAAAGCCATTGAACAAATGCAAGATAAAGGCAAAATTAGGCAAAGGTAGACGCTACTCAACAGAATCATGGCATGCCTGATGCTTGGTTGCTAGAGATTCACTTTCTTCCTTGACAGTGCTTAAAGTTTTGCGTTTGGTATCATTGGTACTGGATGTCATAATTTCGTCGGCCATTAGCTTGTCTGCCTTTGCCTCATCCTGGTGTTCTGCTTTGACCGCGGCATTAGGAATGGTTGAATTCCTCCTTCCTCAAGCTGCACTTCATTTCCAGCTTCTGAATCTGGGTCAAAATGAATTCACCCATCCTCCCCAATGGTGGTAAGCAGAGGCAAAGGGAGGTGGAAAAGCTTCACAAAGTCAACACACCAGTCAATGAGAACTTGAACCTTGTCCCTCGGCTCCAAAATTTTGGCTTGCATGTCTTCCTCAGCGTCCTTGACGTCGTTGTGGATGGTCATCAACATATCATTCATGGTGGCTCAGTGGCGAGCAAAGACAAGATTGTTTTGCTCCCATGAACGACCAAGGCATCCACGACCTCTTTGGCTAGGAGCCCAACATCGCTCACCATCCATGTTGCAGAATTCACCCTTGTTATAACCAGCACTGACCCTCCCTGCTGTCTTTTGAAACCACCAAGAATCCCAAGAGCTACCGTAGGAGAGAGCACATATCTAAAGGCAATAGAACCCCAAGACATAATGGAAGAGAATGATTGCGGGAGACTCCATATGAACCATAAATAACCTAGTGCTAGGACCAAGAGCGATCATGATCCTATAGTAACTCCACCTGTGCGAGCTGGTCATGTCATATTACGAAGGAGGGAGGATGGATTAATACTCTCGGTAACCAAAGATGCCGCCATCGTTTCCCCGCCAGCTGGCGTGTCTTGCCATTGCACCCCCGTAACATCATCATAAATGCTATCTTGGGCATTAAGCACCCCATCTATGAGGGATATATCTTCTAAAATCAAGGTCTTTTTTTGGGTATTTTCTTCAAGGTCTTTTTAAGCTTTCTTCAAGGACTTTTTGGGCATTTTCTTCAAGGTCTTTTGAACATTTTCTTTCAACGTGAACTCTTTTTCTAAGCAACTTCTTTGAAGATGAATAAGGCTTTTTTAAGCAAGTTAATCCTAGGTCAAGATTTTCTTCAACAATTTTTTTGAAGGTAAGGTTTTCATAAACAAATTCTTTCAATGTCAAGATTTTCTTGAGTAATTTCTATCTAGATCAAGCTTTTTTGAGTAATTTTGTTTTTGGATGAAGATTTTACTCAGATCTTTCTTTTAAAAATTATTTTTTTATCAACAATCTATTTCAAGGAAAAGTTCTATTCAACAATTTCTTCCATGCTTTTGGAAATATAAATATGATTTTGTTCTTAATTTCTTAAAAAACAAAGAGTTTATTTTAACAATAAAGTTTTAGGTTTTAAATTATATTTTTTGTTTTAAGATGTTGATTTAAAAAAAAAATCTATATAGAATGAATAACCATGGGCTGCAAGAGGAAATATGGTTGCACTCAAGATTATACTATTCATAATGAATAGGGGAGACTCTAGTATCATAAAAGGAAAAAGTAACATCCAAATATTGAAGAGAGAAGTGATGATAATGTGAATAGACATTTGCATGATCCTAATGTTGAAAATGAAATTCAATAAGAAGAAATTGAATTGAGATTATATATATATATATATATATGATGATGATGATGAACTTATTGAATTCAATAGCTTATTGTTTAATTTGGAAAATACTTTGCAGTTCAAACGAATAGAGAATCTCGTATTAACATTGATGAAGTCCTTGAAGAAGTTGAAACCGAAAATGAAGCAGGAGTTGAGCTGCCCACATGTGTGTGTATATGTATAAATATATCATATTATCTTTATATACCATCTGTTTAAGTCATTTTTAAAATATTTTTTTCCTATTGTATTTGATATTTTTTATATTTACAACTTAAAAAATGTGAATTTGTTTTTTTTAATATGCTTTTAAATTAAATTCAAACTTGTAGGTGATATTGTAGGTGATGATGAAATGTTAGAAAATGTTGATATTGACAAATTTTGGGGAAAAAACTATTCATGTTATACGATATTATGTTGACCGGATTAATAAAACGTTTTTTCCAAAAAGAATCAGTGACAACACAACCTCAAATTTTGAAAGGCTTGATAATGTACAAGAAGTTAAGAGAAGCTACATCATTAATGGGTATTAACAAATCGAGAAAAGTTAAAAAGGTGAAATAGAATGTGTTTGAAAATATAACAAGTGCAATAAAATCTTGTGGAAAATATAGAAAAAAACATATACGTGATGCATGTAAAGTATTAACAAGAGCAGTTGTTTCAACTAGCACTACAAAAACCGTTTGACACTACAATTGGAAAAAGATTTGGGAACTCGACGAAAAACATTGCACAAACATAGAAAATTTCGATTGCAAACAGATGCAAATGATGAGCTCACTTGTTGGACAACTATTTGTAGGAAACCCTACAAATATAGACTTGCAGAAGGTGTTAGAGATATGGCTCATGGATATTAGGTGACAAATTCACATTTTCATCAAAGGAGAGGGTTGTTGCGATGAATAATAGCACAAGAGTTGTTCAATAAGTTCAGAGAGAAACACGGTGACATTAATATTCAATAGTTTCATTTGTGCAACAAAAGCCATGGTATGTTAAACCTATACTGTCCATGACACTTGTTGTTGTCGTTATCACATGAAATTGAGTTATATTACAACACTTTCCTTGATTTTGGTAAAACATATTTGGCAAGTTCACTTCCTCCTTCCATAATCCGTGCTTTCATATCACAAATTCTATGTCAAAGAGAAGTTGATGAGACATTTTACTAGAAAAAATGTATTGGTGGGAAGAAATGTGATGATTGCAGAAATTTGGCTTTATTTCACTCCAAGTATCCTATTGATATAAATGATAAGTCATTGTCCAATATAATAGTGAATCATAAGATATATGAATATATCAATGCTCACACTGTTATATGTTGTTCAAATGTTTTCTCCAAAAGGATTGATTTGCGATAGGATAAAATCTGTGTGATAGATTTTTTGAAAAAAGTTTGAAAAGAGATTTATAAATACACCAAGCATTTGCATAGAGCTCAATGGCAAGACCTACAATTCAAACAATCACATGAAGTTTTTCCACAGGGGGTGTTTTTGTCAGTAGTTTATTTTGTAGAGATTTTTCTGGATTTATGTGAGAACGAAATGAAAGAACATATATAGAACCACATACACATATATTGCAAAGAACAAAGTGATACAGTAAACACAAATTCTATTAAACAACATAAATAGAACATTCTATAAAATAAAACAACTAGAATAATAATAGTTTATCTCTAAGAAGAGATGTGTTGACTACACTCACTCATGATAAAATGAATACAAAAAGAGGCTGAAAGGGATTATTTATCATAAGCATGAGGGAAATAAACCTAAACATCCAAAAACATAACCCGAGGAGATGAATTGTCATAAAATTTTCGACCCCAAGGTGGTTAGTTGAACAATCAACTTCTTGAGGTCATAAATTTTGTATATAATTTCCATTTGGGGTGCTTGGTAGAACGTTGGAAATATCTAGCTAAGGAGTAATATATTTGATCGGGCCTAGACACGAGTCTAAAACTAGTTTTTAGGCTTTGGCGAGCCTAAAAAACATCATTTAGGGCCTCAAAATGCTCCTGAAAGTTCAAGACCCGAAAAATCATAGAAAAAATACTAGAAAAGGGCCAAAATGGAAAATTGTTTTGAGATAGTGGAATAGGTGGGTGGCCACTAGTATCCATCTAGATAAGTTCCCCCCCCCCTTAGGAATCAATGGTATCCATTTCGTTGAGTTCCCCCATCAAATGGGGAAACTTCTGTCGGACTTGAATCTTGGCAATCCGCTTGTCTTAGTGGAGTAGTCACCCTACTTTGACAACTTAATATAGTTGTATCTTTTGCTGGAGGGTACCTGTATCCTATGTGTCCATGATTTGATCAATGGTTTCTTGTTCTCTGCAGTCAAGGTTAAGTTATGTAGGTGTAAACTATTATGCCACCTCTAATGTTTTCAACAATGGTGGAAAATATGGGTGAAGGAGCTCCACATAAAATACTGGGTGCAAACCAAGGAATGGAGGAATTCTCACCAACTGCCTTGGCGATGGTTTACGACCCACATTAAAGTGGATGAAGCTTATGTTGGGTTCTTGTGAGCCTCTCTTCCTGCAAATGAAACCAAACCTTATCACCCACTGTTAGCACAAACTCAAACTAACCCAGGTTCATATCACAACACACCAACAATGACCCAAGGTACCGTCCCAACCAGATTTTAAGAATACCTACAAAGCAGATGAGGTCTCACTCGAGATACTTACGGGAGTTGTAGGAATCAAGTTTTTGCAACAACCAAAGGGTATTTTTATCATACCAAACAACGACATAATGTAATGTGATATATCATGAACTACCATCATTAACTAAGTATCATTTTCATCATTACCCATTTTCATACCATTATTTTAACCAATGTTGTGTCGATTCATACATTTATCCATAAATATTCCTTCATGCAAGGAAAAATAACAGTAAACATCACATAAATACATATTGCACAATCGATACAAGGTTTTTAACATGGAAACCCAATCCAAAGAAAACCACAAAATGACTCATTTATTAAAAGAGTTGCTTCTTGATCGCTTTCAGTATGCGTACACATCCTGCAGACATTTTCCAAGACCCCATTACATCAGATCTACGCACACATCCTATAGATAAACTTCATACATGCAACTCTTCAAACAAATTCATAAACATTCTTCGATAGATATATCAACTTATCTTTTCTTACAGACTTCGCTCTCTCAAGCTAACCGCAAAAAGGTTGATCCCTTACAAATATATAGGCTCTACTGGTTGATTTACATCCTGCATCCACTACCTAGTAAGTGGACAAAAGATCTAATTAACTAGCTATCCTTTCAGTTGGACTTCATCAAAATGGTTACTTTTCCTCAAACTTCTCCCAAAAATTTGGATTTGACCGCTTCCTTGACTATTTTTTCGCTGCTCCATTCACATTTCGACCTAAAATTCAAAATTGGTACCAAAAATAACCAAAAATTACCCAAGGCCAATATGCCCCCAAAACTCACATGTGGCTCATCCCGAGCCACTTCAGACAGCAATCGCTAAAGTGTTCAACTTTGACCGAAAGTCCTAGAAGACTTTCTTCACAAATTCGATCCGTTGCTGAATATCTTCTTTAAACTTGACGATTTCTTCCACATTCTCAGAACTAAGATGTTTCGAGAATTTTTCCTCAGTGGCTACCAAAGCTTGCTCAACTTCCTCTTGAACTAGACCTATGGTCACAACCACTTGCTCTGCATCGGATTTAAGCTCCACGACATGATATTTTCACCATTGTTACCATGTTTGGAGTTTATTAACCTACTACTACAATACTTTGTGCTCAACAGCCTTGCTCATCTTCTCGACTGGTGGCAGATTCTTAAAGAAATTCCACAGACTATCCAAACTTTGTTCCGCTACACTAAGTTTCTCCGTGACATCTTGTAGCTCGACATCATCCAATAGGTAACCCCATGCCGAGTATACCTCCTCATACACCTTATCGCAATAGGTTTTGACCTCAAAAATTCCTCGAACATCCTCTACAACTTTCTTCATTCACTATTTCAATACTTCAGGAGGTGTATTAGGAACGAGCTTAGCTTCCAATTTTGCAATCATTTGTTAGAATTCATTGACAACTTCCCCTGGTTTATTAATTCGAGCCTTAGAGATCATTTCTGGTATGACCCCTACACTTGGAATATCTCGACAAACAACATCAATAGCCTTGCTCCAGTTGCTTCATGTCCTATCAAAACTATTCAGTTTACTTGTCCTAATATACAATCTAGTTTCTAGTGTAGTCACTCTATTCTTCGACTGCTTTAAATGCTCATAGACCAAGTGCTCACGCACCTTGATTTCCTCAACTAAAATCAGTTGAATGTTATGCAAGATAAACATGGGTAGCACAAACATGTCCAAATTGACACATGAAATATCTTGAATGGAAACATTCATCTCTGCATTTCCCAGGTTGAGTGCTTTGGGCACTATCTGAACTTCACATTCCTTCCTTGATGTTGTTGTCTCGGCCATCCGATCACCAGAAGGGCCAACTTCTTTCGTCATTGATTCCTTCCTACTGATTGTGACCCATACTTCATTCACAACCTTACAAAGTGTTGGGATATTATAAACCCACTTCATACTTAGGATAAAGTATTTAATCATTTTTTATTAAATTCCTACCTACTAGCCTAGATAGTTGGAATCCACAACCACCACTTGGTCAATACTTTCCATATATACCCCAGGAGCGCCTTTATCCTAATTGTGGTTTGATCCTGTCTGCTTTATTGACTGCTAGAATTAGTAATCGTGTCTTCCTGTAGATTCTGTCTTTATTTTTCTTTATTCCAGCTTTTTAGTGGATAAGGTAAAGCTAGTCAACTAGGAAACAACTATCTTTTGTTGCCAACCCATAATTCATGATTTTCTCTCCATATTCCAGGATTAGCATGTTTTTCCATCACTCTTGACAACTCACTAATTCTTTAGCTAATTCGTGAGGTCCTTGATAGAGTTGGAAAGTGCTTTAGCCACCTATGGGGGTTTATCATATTTAGTAACCATGATTTATGAGCTAGCATGAGTTGTCTTCCACCAACTCAATTTTCCTTTATAAGGATGTATTACTATTGTAATAATCAATCAAGTCATTTGATTCATAAATCAATTCATTATTTATCATCAATCAATTATTCATTCTTCACTTCTTCATGTGATTCAGCCTCATTATTATTCTCTCTATTTTCCTTGTTCATACTTGTGAGAATTATCCTATAGAAAGATCTACCTCCTATGCTTCTAGTTTGCATCAAGGCTCTATTTCTACATGGTATCAGAGCACAAGGTTGTTCAAGTTCAACAGAGTTGAGGAGCTATTTTTTCTCTCTATCAGAATGCATCCAATCTCCTATTCCTATTTGAAGAAGAGCTTGTTATTAAGCTTACAAGATTTTCTCCTAGTTTTATTTGTGTAGGTTGCAAAGAGTTTCTTCTTGAGCACATCAACACCTTAGTATGTATTCTTCTTCATCTATGATATTGACTCTTTTCAACTATCATGAATGGAAATCCAACATTGGAATTCTATTGCACAGTAAGGGACTCTATAGAGTTTCTATGGCTTTAGAAAATGAACCAAATTCTATTGTTGAGAAATCTAAGTGGCATAATAGGTTGGATGAAGCCTATGGATTGCTTCATCTCTCTATTTCCCCTAATCTTATCTTTCATCTAGATGGTTTGACCACTCCAAGCGAAGTATGGACCAAGCTTGAGTCTCTCTTTGGAGTTCAAGATGAGATAAGAGCGCATTAGTTGGAGAATGAGTTATTCTCATTGATTCCAAGCAGTTTCGATTCTATTGAGGGTTTCTTCACCAATTTTAAGTCAATAATTCTATTTCTCAATAAAGGTGGGATTGAGAAGAAGGAAGATCAATTGATTCTTTCCATATTACACTACAACAAAATACCCTTTTGGGGGCGGTTTCGTCTTGAGGTGGTTTTTCTAACACCCCCCCTTCCCAAAGTTCTTTTAGGTCTTTGGGGGCGGTTCTTAAAATCCCCCCTCAAAAGTCCTGAGAATTGGAATTTTAGAGGGGGGGGGGTGGGTTTATAAAGACCCCCCCTAAAGGTGTTTTTGAAGGTGGTTTTTAGAACCCCCCCCAAAACGTCATAAGAATTAGACATTTGATGGCAGTTGTTTTAAAACCGCCCCAAAAAGTTCAATTCTCATGACTTTTGGAGGGGTTTTTTTAAAGACCCCCCTAAATACATTGGGGGCAGTTTTGCTAAAACACCCCCCAAAAGTTTTTTTAGGTCTTTGGGGCGATTCTTAAACCCCCCCCCCCTCAAAAGTCCTGAGAATTGGACTTTGGGGGGGGGGNTTAACATGATTAAGATTCCAAGATTCAAAAGCTTGATTTTAAATTGATTTTATGAACCTCTCTCAACAACAAAAATCATATGGAGGGAACCTCTCATATATTTGTAGTAGATGAAGCTTATTTGATTGGGGATCCAAATATCCGACCAACTGATCATCTTTCCTTTAATAGAATCTACCCTTGGTCAAATATGGATTCTTTAGGACTTCCATTTCTCTCCAAGGGTGTAGCATATCCTTACATTTTGGTCTTGTGATGCTTTTGAAATGATCTAAGTCATGAGCAGAGAAACAACTGCTTTGAGTTTTTCTTTTCCCATCTTTATTCCCAACAATATTTTATTTATAAGATCAACAATCAAATATTTGATCTAAGTAAGTAGTCTTAAATGTTATAAGCATAGAAAACTAGTATTTGCAATCTTTTATGTTCATAATTTAAGTCTAACTTTTTTTTTTGGTAAAATTATTGAAATAGAATTGGCACTAATCTAGTGAAATTCAAATTGCAATAGAAATGGCGCATCTATTATGTTCATGAGTTTGGTGTGCCACTTGTGTATGTAAGTTAGGTAAATCTATTATGTTCTTGAGTTTAGTGTGTATATTTGGTGATCTTAATTATTATCATCTTCATTGTGATGTGAAATGTCCTCACCTTTTTGCTTCACACATTGGAGTTAATTGTTGGTGGCTAATCCTTCATTCTCATTTTATGAAGTGTGATAAAACTCACATGGTACCACTATGCACAATTTAGAAGGTCACAGGGATGCCTATTTCCTTCTTATCCACATGGTTTCATTGAGTGACCACTTTTTACTTTCCTATTTCATATTAGATTTGTTTGGGATGTAGTGGAAAGGGAACAAATGGGAAAGGTGTTCTTAGGGGTGGTTTTATAATAACCACCCTTAAAAATAATGTTAAAGCCATTATACTTTTCTTATTATTTTTCGTATGTATAAATCCAAAAGGCATTATACTTTACCTCCTTGGTGGCGTTTTTTTCATTGGTGCATGGACATTTACTAATCGCTATCAATATGTGCATGTGATTTAGCTTCATGGATATTATTTCTTTTCTAGGGAAAGTCTCATGGAAAAGCCTCTGAGCACTTCTTCATGATCCATGGATGGTAAATGTGGTAAACTGACAACCCTGATGACAGAGCCTAATCATAAGGGAATCAAAACCTTTGAACTCGTGACCTTCCCAACTTTGAGGGAATCAATATCTCATGTTTGGATCATGACAACTTGAGCTAACTCTAGGGGATTGATTCATGGCTAACATGTGCATGTGATTTGACATTATGGCCAATTTCTTCACTTGATTTTAAATATACAAAATTATGAAATTTACATAATTCATTTTTGTTCCTCCAATTTTGCTTGGACTTGTGTTGTAGTAGTTGATGTAAACATGTAACAAAGATTCATAGTGTGGAGATCAAGGCAACTCCCCACTAGTGAAATAGTTTGGATTATAAGAAGGAAAGTGGGTTTTATCATTCATGTGCTTGAAAGTCATGCCAAATCGTGAATATTTTGTAATAGTTAAGTAGAAGTGAGATAAAATCCAAAGCTTACTATGCAAGGCAACCTAAATCGTAGGAGATATGATTTCCACATGTGAGGGGGTTCATAATCCTTGGTGGGGGATTCCTCATGGAGGGGATTATTATTCACTAGAACAAAATTTAAATGGGGGGAGAGAGGAGAGACTACAAGGAGGGTACAACCTTGTGGATACTGACATTTTTATACTAGGGAGACTACCTAGAATATGGCCCGGAGTGTGAGATTGGACCCATGTCCTTGTGATGTCATAGCATCAATTAGCTGGGATGGAATCTACATTGAGATATTATTCATTGGAATCTTGTGAAAGTTTGGGTGGTGTGTGCCTCTCCCACAATTATTTTGGGAAATATTTAATTAAAAATATACCTTCCCTATAACTTAATTGAATTATGTATATTGATAAGTGTTCTTGAGCAGATAATCAAATCACCACACACACTTGAAGTCAGGATTGTAACTGAAGGATCTCAAGGACCATTCCATGGTATAAGGAAAACCATGGGATCTTATGCCATAGAATTTTAGTATGGATCATGGTCCATATGTGGGGTCTCAAACCACCACAGTGGCCCTTTATAGGGAATCTTTGACCTGCAAGTGGGATATGGTGCTCATTTTGAAGTTTAGAATACTAGATATGGTTCTAGGTGCTTTTGATGTGGTTCAATTCCTACAAAACATAGGGTATTGCACCACAATATTTTTCTATGGTGCTCGTGATACATCCTTGTGTCCCTTGGGAACCACAGAGGTCCTTCAAAGGGAATCCTTGTCATTTTATCAGGATATGATGGTCTTTTTTAGTTTGGCACATTGAGGATGGTTATCGATAAAAATCCATCATATATTAATCCTTAAAATTATGCACATATCTATTTCTTAGGTAAAAATACAGGGCCCATGTGGTGGTAAAATGTTCTATCCATGAGTCATAATTAATAGTTATATACTAATTGAGGATTGTGGAGAGTTAGTTAGGGAAATTTGTCCAAAATTTTAGATGTCATCATTTTTTATTTCAATCCATATGCTGACTCCATATACTATGCTATTTTCACACAATTAGCAAATAAAGATCAGGACCAACATGTGTACAATATCTTGGATGGGTTTGGGTGTTTTATCATTTTGTGAGAAATTTTAGGGAAATCTATTTATGCATGATCCATGAGCTCCACAATTTTTTTTATGGCTCAAGACTTTGACTTTCAACCCTAAAACATTTTATGATCTTGAATACCATCTATGGTGTGCTAAAGCTTGAAAGAAACACCACATCTCACTCATATTCCAAAGGTTCCCTTTGTAGAACTTGTGTGGTGGTCCAAGGTCCCATGTATGGACCATGAGATACAAAGACAAATATTATGGGCCAATAACTTGTACTTTTGTATCAATCCTATATTGCACACCAAGAAGCATCCCCATTATAGGATCATATCTCATTGACTTGATGAAGATTCCATTTGTAAGGTTTGTGTGGTGGTGGAACATTGAAGGAGTGGTCAATGTTTTGAAGGAGTGGTCACATTTTTTTTCTTGACTCACAATATAACTAAAATTAATATAGTGGTAGTGATTGTAGTCAAGGACCACCATACATTCTTTTTACTTCCCATGGATAAAAACAAACCAAAAAATCCATTACAAACATCTATCACATGATGAGAAAAGAATAAAATAGAGTAGGGAGCTTAATGTAAATAGAAAATTGCTACCATATTGACCACCAATATGGAAAATTCTCTTTTATGTTTATACGTGGTGTATGCCATTGATATTGACATTATTACAAGATCACCCATATTCTATGATATCCCATGGATAAGGCCACCAATGACTATTATCTGTCCATGCAAAATTCGACAAGCAAAGGACAAACATCATACATGTGCAATGCATCTTGGAACTCTAGAACCCACTTCTTGGAACTATGTGAATTCACTTTGTTGACATTATCATGTAATTTCATACTAAGGTCTTTTCAGGGTATTTTGTCATTTTTTATAATAACACAATGATGTGTAATTTAATGCAATTTGAAAATTTAAAACAATGACCATTGTAAGGGGATGACTAGATTCAAATATTTTGAGGAAAAAGTGAACTTGTGAGAGCCATACCACTTAAGGACATTTTAAAATATAATACATTGTACATTAAAAATCATCAACCCAACCATGTCATCCCCTAATCATCAACCCAACCATGTGATCCCTTCCTCCCAAAGGTGTGGAACTTCATTTATAAGTATTCATGTCAATTTTATCCACATTTTATATACATTTCCTACACTTATGGTAGGATTAACACACTAGAAAAATTACCCTTTTAGGGGAGGTTTTACCCTGCGACGATTTTACTATACCCCCCCCTCCCCCCCCCAACAAAAAAAAAGTATTGAGATTTGGACTTNTTTTAAACCTCCCCTCCAAAATTCATGATCACTGAACTATTGGGGGCATTTTTTTAAAGTCGCCCCCAAAATTCATAATAATTGGACTTTTGGGGGAGGTTGTTTCAAAGCCGCCCCTAAATTGCATGATAGTTGGGCCTTTGGGGGTGGTTGTTTTAAGATCGCTCCCAAAATTTATAGGAATTTAGACTTGTTGGGGGGGGGCATGGGGGGTGCGGGTTGTGATAAATTCACCCTCAAAAGTCCAATTTTCATGAATTTTTTGGGGAGGTTTGACTCGAACCCCCCTAAAGGTCCCTTTTAAGGCAATTTAAAAAAAACCTTAAAATTCATGAGAATTTGGAATTTTGGGGGTGTTGGTTATAAATACTCCCTCAAAAGTCCAATTGTCATGATTTTATTTTTTTTTGCAGGGGGGGGGTTAAAATACCCCCCCCTAAAGGTCCTTTTCAAGGTGGTTTTTAAAAAAACCCTTAAAAGTCCTGAGAATTTGGACTTGTAGGGGTGGTGGTTATAAAGTTGTCGTCAAAAGTCCAATTCTCATTATTTTTTTTTGGGGGGGGGTTGAAATACCCCCCTTAAAGGTCCTTTGCAAGGATTTTTTCAACCCCCCCTCTTAAAAGTCATGATAATTGGTCTTTTGGGGGCAGTTGTTTTAAAGTCGTCCCTAAAAAAGTCCAATTTCCATGCCTTTTTTTCAGGGGGGCTTGAACGAACCCTTGTAAAATTCCTTTTCAAGACAAGTTTTAAACCCTCCCCACAAGACAAAAAGAATGTAGGGATTACAAGTTTCCCTTGGGTTCCATATGTCCTCATCAATTTGATAGAGAAGTCATATGGCCTAAGACATGAGCAATTTTCCTTATACCATGGGTTAGGAATTCCAAATTATTTGCGGATTGTTATACCTTAAAAAATATCTCCCTTACATGATAAATATCCTATATGTAAGGATTAGTTGTGGATTTGGGGTTTATGCATGGACCTTTGACCTTGCAAACTAATGTTATGATCTAAGACCCAGAATCTTGGCCATGTACCATAAATTATGTTTGAAGAACCATCAATGGTATTATAAACATCAAAATGGCCATGATAGCTTTCTCACATGGAATATGTTTAGTATGTGGAGCACGTGCCATGGTATTTGTCCCTATGCATAGCCCATCAACCATGTACACAAATAATATAACTTAATACCCTACCTTTTGTCCTTAGAGCATGGCTTAGACCTTGACAACTATTCATATTGTGTTAAACCTCAACATGACTAAGATATCTTACTTGTATACTAAGTTTTCATTATTTAAGGATCTTGTGGAGGAATTAGGCACCACATATGACCCATAAGTTATATAGAAAAAAAATTATGTTTTAATCTAATCATGTACATCCCATTGATCCATTAGGTCATTGGTATCACCTTAGAATCTAATGAATACCGAGAATATTTAATAGAATAGTTACAAAGCTTGATGGGACAAGCATATTTCCATCTAGATATCTCACTATAAAGATAGCATATTAGTAAAAAAACTTGATTACGAGGCGTACCCCAATAGCTATACTCATCGGATTTACACATTAATACTTAGGATGAAACCTTTCTCGTGTTTATACACTAATTATAAGGATAGAACTATAACTTTGATCAAATTAAAAATTCAATTACCAGTGCAATGAGGAAAGAGTGCAAGAAGACTAGCCATGCCCGCTACTATAAATATGTTCTCCGAATTATCCCAAATTACAGGAAAATGAAGGAAATGGGGAGGCCAAATGAATTAAGTTTGATTCCCAAATATTGTTCCTTTATATTTAAATATCCAAAACAACCCAAAACCAAACGAGGTTGACACATGTTGATGTTGTAGCTTTTTTAATACAATTTTGTTCACTAAATCCGTGCTTCATGAAGGATCTAATGTTGCTGACATGGGCCAATTAGTAATTTTCGGTAGAGTTTTCGAAGGTAAAATCCAAAATCAATTTTTTTATTTATTATATCTACTGGAATCGACAACTAAGGCGGGACTCGTATTCACATGCCATGGGGTCCATTCCCATCTACTACCACTATAACCTCCAGGTGCACCCACATTGCCCCTACATGAGTGCACAAGCTATTTGAGGTTTGAACTTACGATGTCATAAGGAGTACCTTAACATTGCACCCTATCGCCAACTGGTTTACAACTCAAGCACAAAATCAAATCTTAGTAAACATTAGGCAACCATTTTAATCATAGAAAGTTTTTTTTCCTTATAATTTTGGTAAAAAAGTTTGAGGAATTGTTAAAACTATAAGTTTTAATAATAATGTGAGATAATGAATTTTTTTTTTAATTTTATTTATTTTATTAGAGATTGTGCATTTTGGTGCACCATTAATGCCATTAATCACGACATCCATATCCTCGTAAATTAATCTTTGTCTTGTATTGATGCGCCATGTTGGATGATGATAAGGTTGGATTGACTCTTCAGGTATTGCAAATAAGAAAAATATGAGCATTCCCTATGAGGTTTACATTCAATAAGTGAAAATGTATTTGGACCTACTATATCTATATAAAATGCAATCATCATTTGGTCATTATAAATAAGACAACACATAAGAGATTGGCCCTAAATTTCTTTAACTTAAAAATTAAGGTGCTATTGATCAACATGAATTATTTGTAAAAACGCTAATTTTTGTTTTATATCTACCACATAATTAGCAAATTCACCCATAATTTTAAGGTTCTCCCTTTGAGATACTTGAGCACAATTTAAACTTTGGCCTTTATAATAACAGTTTTAACAAATTTTTGTTAAGCAAACATTTCATTAAAAGATTTGCATTCAAGTATGTCATAAAACACTTGGATTTCACCCTCTAGTATGGACATAGAAAACTTGATAGTTTACCCATTTTGAACAAAACATTTAGAAATAGGTCTAACAGGATTGGTTTCCTTCAATAAATGCCAACTTCTCTCATCACATAAAGGGTTTTTTCTTAAAAAAGAATTAGCGGGATCACCCCTACCAACTGTCAAAAGATCATATTCACTGTAAATGCGCTTGATGACAAAGGAAAGAGTCTCAAAACAACCATGCCTCTCATCTTTGGTTAAGTTCCAATACAAAGAACTCGCTATTTATGCTCTAACATACTACTAGTCAGAATCATATGAAGCATGATCCATCTTTATTAGGTCAATCCATTTTGAAGTCTTAATCTTACAAGGTCGATTGAGATGTTTGGAAAAAACTACTGTAAATTGCCAAAAAAATAATCTTTGACTACACATGCCTCTACCATGATTCAAACCTATGAATCATTAACACGAAGCCACCTAAATACTCACATCTTCATTCATTCTTTCCAATAACTTGAGAAACCTTTCTCTTTGAATAAAATTCCTTAAGAATATTCAACTCTAAACAAAGCCTAATCCTAATGGCTATATTCTCATACTCACACCATTCAACCTTTAAAACTTATAAACATATATAAATATAACTCCATTAAACATTTAAAACTTATAAACATATATAAATATATAAAATAATAATATAAAAATGAGGTAAGACTAATCTAAATTCAATATGAAAAAAAAACAATGATATAAAAAATAAAATAGCCCTAATTAAAATTCATTTTATTTCACATTTTTGGAACTACAATTTTCTCGAAAGGGACGGAAAAGGTTTATGGTTTTAAAACTTTAAACCCTCTTATAAGGATCTAAATTCATTAATCTTAATTATATTTCAGTCAATTTCAATTTCATTTCAATTGGTAATTCAATTTCAGTCACTGCAATGATATTCTTGACGTGACTCCGAGGCACGAGATCCCTAATAGAAGTTACACAGACACAATCACCCTAGATAGCACATGAAAAACAAAGATACCCACAATTATGCAACAAGTGAAATTCTGAGATGCGATAACAAAACAAAAGTGTTTGAGACAGATCAAAGGAGACATGAATAATTAATGAGTAGAACAAAAAGAGTTTTGAAATGAAATAAGACCACAAATAAACATACATACAATTATAGATAAAATAATAATCCATTGCATATGCTCACAAGTATAAGAGCATAAAAGGTGAAAGAAATGAGAAACATTGAGAGAAAGGAAGTAAGTTTGAGAAAGTTTGGATGTGGGAGAAATCTTAACATTGAGACAAAGATCCCCACATAAATTTTGGAATGCTCGAGGGGCGTCCTTGGCCTTTTGTAATCTCCATTGGTTAGGGTGTTCACTAGGAAAATCAAGTTGCAAGTTTTCATTGTATTGTAGGTCACTCAACTTACACTACAGGTAAATCCTTGTAAAATAGACCTTCATACTACACGTGACTGTGAATTGCATTTGTTTTGTTGTGTTGTATAGGGAAGGAAGAGAAGGGGCAGACACGATCGAAATGGGGATTGGAATGCTCACATTTCAGACACTGAGGATATCAAAATCACTCGTGGGGCACTTATGGGTCGTGCAACAACAATTAGAATCCTTGGGACTCAATGGTAGGGTGTGGAGGTGAGGAATATCCTCATCTATAATGAGGGGAATAAAGGAGAGTGCAAAGAATAAAACATTGGTGGGTGGAGCACAGGTGGAGATCCCCAAGCTGGAGAAAGCTCTCGAAGTGACGATGTATGACCACCTGATCAAGATTCCCAAGGAAATGATGGTGCTCTAGGATTGCAAGTTAGCAGGGGTTGATATCCCTCAATTATGCTATCATTCTCACCTCTCCCTCACCAAAAATTGTCACATATGACTCGTTGAGGTCGAGAATATTTCCGAGTCTATGGAATATTGTGCCACACCTTCTCTTCATGGTAATTAAACACTTTCACTATTTTCACTGTGGTTTTCCACAGTCCCTAAGTTGTTAAACACTTATTGAGGGTTTGAATTGAAAGGATGCTGATTTTGGGGTTTAATTGTCATGCATGAAGATAAATATTGATACCCTAATGTAAAAAAGGCAAGGGGAGGTGTGATGGAGTTTTTTTTCTGATGAATCATCAGTTGGATTGTCCAATATGTGACCAAGGAGGATAGTGTAATTTGCAGGATCAGTCCATGGATTTTGAATAAGATCATGGTCATTTCATAGAAATGAAGAGGTGTATGGTGGATAATAACCTCATCCCTCTCATCAAGACTATCATGACAATGTGTATTCAATGTACAAGGTATGTTATCCCAATCCCATTCCCTATCATGGCAAGGTAAATTTGAATTTTTTTAAAAAATAAACCCACACTACCCTAGATATACCCACAAGGAAAATTTATCCATAGTCATTCTTACGATTCTTCATTGTATTTTTATTAAGAAATATTATTTCTTCAATCTTACAGTCTTTGTTTTCTTCCTTTTACTTCAAACCAATTTGCTTCAATATTGTTTCATGTGAAATTGTAACTCTTTGAGGACATTTCCAAGTATCGAGCTTTTCAATGTTTGTAGATTATGTCTCACATCCCTTTGGAACAATTTCACAATTAGCAATTTGCATAATTGTTAGTTCCCATCATCAAATTATAGGATCTAATGCAATTATGATTTTTTCTACATTATGCATCCTACAACAACATTCAAAGTAATTTGTATCATTGCAAAAATAATATCAGGAATAGGAAAACATGAACCATTATAAGTACGGACCAATATGAGAACTTGAGTTGCAATTTGTGCATGTATCTGACTTTTTTGTTCTCTTTTCCTTTTCTGCAAAAGGAAGCAAGGATAATGTTGAAGAGAAACAATAGGGCTAAAGGCACACCATTTTCTTTTGATATTTGAGGACACATATATAACTCAAGTGTGGATAAAACATATATAATAAAATATCACTTGAGCAAATGCCACAATCCTGTCACATTTATATGGCGCAACAAAATCTTGTCAAACCTTCAAGAGTGATTCAAATCCTAGAAGATCCTACACACACAACTCCAATTTCCTATATTGAGGAAGTTAGAGTATAACAAAATAACGTGTAATATTGAGGTGCCATAAGGCAGCTCAACCAAAAAGAGATACATATTCATTTATGTTTATCAACCTATACTCTTACATAATGGCCATGTGGTAAAATATAGTTACATTACTCACAATGTCTTTTACAACCATTTGCAATGTGCACACCATTTGATCATTCAAGAATGAAAATGTGACCTTCCTCCATTAAAAACCTTGATCAAACTCCACATTACCATCCTTTCTAACATCATTGAGTACCTAATAAAAGAGAGTGTGGTATGTGGTTGAATTCCTCAAAGTAAGGTTCTTCCTCTTTTCATTACTCTTACAACCCGGTAAGAGTGGTTGGCTTACACCTCTCCTTTTACGGGGAAGAAGAGTAAATAAGAAATCGAAGGAAGAGAATGACTCAACATTGGAAACATATATATTTTTTTCACTTGGGATTCAATAGAACCACATAAAGGTTTTGAATGAGCTGAACGGCTAAAGCGTAAAGATTTTGAATTCATTTGTTTGGTCTCCCTCTAATTCCTACAATAAAATCCCTTAAAAAATGTGCATTTGTCTAATTTGGTAGCAGGAGTGATTTCCATTTGCACATGGTTTGTGTTTTTTCTTCTTTTAACAATTTTTTGGCTAGTTGATATTTAATTCCATGCTTAATTTGTTAATTGTTAATGTACGTACTAAGTCCTTCTAATAGCAATATGCTCGAAAGGATGGAAGAGGAAAATGTTCTGTGAATGCTATGATCTAGTCATGAGGGACTCAGAAATGCCTTCAGAAATCTTCATAATGGGTGATGGTGTACTCCTTTCTTGATTTAGAGGTACTGTCCAAATAAATTGAATCCAAAGAAACAATTGAGGAGAATAATAAACTAGCATAGATCCATCTTAAAAGGAATCCACCAAGCCCCGAGAGGGATCAAATCTCTCAAGATGCAAATCCCTTTGTAGAGTGGAAATTTTGAGGAAGTGTATAATGCAATACTTATGGTTCTAATTTATCTAATTTATCTAATTTTTGTAGTTTTATACATACATCGTTCTAAATATTTTAAATCTAATTTGAGCTGAAATGTTATTTTTTATAATATTTTATTTTTTTATAAAGGACATGTCTCAGCTCTAGGATGAATACGGAAGGAGTTACACATATCCCTCCTATTGGAATGTAGAATGCGCCTCTTAGACGCAATAAATTTATTCAACCCTTTTTCCCTTTCTGCATGGATGACCTCTTCTCATAAATTTCCTAAAGTTTGGAAAATTTTCTTAGGATAAGGAGGTTTGGCATGAAAATGTAAGTCTTAGAATAACTTATTTTTTTAAGATAATAACTTTGAAGTGTTGTCTAAAAGCTTTGTTCAAAATATATTTTATAATATATATTCATATGTAATAGTTATAATATAAAAAATTTAAATTTATATATATTATAAAAATAAAATAAATTCTTTTATATTATAAATATTATATAATATAGTTTTATATTTATATATATCAATATTAGTACAGAAATAAAATAAATCAAGAAAAAACCAAATAGAAAATATTAGTATTTTTTTGGAAAATTAGAAAAAGAGGGGAAAATTGTGAAAAGTGATCAGTTTTGGAAAATAGGAAATATATATATTAATACATAAATAAAATAAATTAATAAAAAACTAAATAGAAAATATTAGTATTTTTTTGGAAAATTAGAAAAAGAGGGAAAATTTGTGAAAAGTGATCATTTTTTTTGGAAAACTGGAAAAAGAGAGGGAAAATTTGTGAAAAGCAGTCTTTTTTGGAAAATAAAAAACAGAAGGAAAAATTTGTGCAAAGGAGATCAAAAGAGTTTTGAAGAAACTTAGCATTGCCAGGGACAAAGATTGAAGCTGGATAGGGAGGGGCAAAGATTGAAAGAGGTGTTGGCCATACTGCAACATCCAGACATTCAGGTACACCTTAAAATTTATGGTTTTCTTCTCAATTCATGTTCTGAAACCAACTCCATTGTAGAAGGAAAGCTTGTTTATGCCTGCATGATTAAAATTGTAACCACCCAAATAAGTATGTTGAAAGAAAACCTATGACAATATATGCCATTCGATCCATGTCTTAGGGATGCATGCTTAGATCCGAACATAAAGCAATTACAATGTATTTTCATGGGTTACGATTTCCTACATATGCTTGTGCTAATTTAGTGACGATGGATCATGGATAGGAGTTGCATGCCTGTGTCATCCAATGCGGATTTGAATCTGATTCAATTTTGATTTTAGCTTGTAAAATGAAAGTCAGGTTTTTTTTTTCTGTGGATTTGATTCTGAATCAATTTGATTTTAGCTTGTAAAATGAAAGTCAAGTTTTTTCTAAGAAATAAATCTGTTTTCTATCTAAAAATAGTTCTTATTCACAAGAAGGAGAACTGCATATGGATGAATCTCCAATGAAGGTGCACCTCACTACCTCATAAGCCCTATACAAGAGATCCAAGAAGTTAAAGCGAAAAGGACGACACAGTCGATCTAGACCCATGGAAATTAAATGACAGTTTTTACACTCATGAAAAGCTAAGTTTTTTTTTTGGCCCAGACAACTTGATCCCATAGCTAGGGTAGTTTTCTTGTTTATTTGTATGCAAAATGTAGGAATTTAGAGGATTCACACCATATGTTTGACAAAATGTGCCACATAAATGTTAGCACTTACCCTCCGCCTCTCTATTGGTGGCCTACCCTCTGCATCTCTATTGTTAGATCACTTCCACCTTGGTTTTTATGAAATGAACCCAAAACTCTTAAATGAAATGCTAAGTGAACTGGAATGCTTAAAAACCCATTTTGTTGACCCTTTCCAACTCAAAAGGTATTCCCTTTTAAGTTGGTATGCCCTTCCTTGCTACTAGGAGTCCTCCCTTGGCTAATCAACCATCTAGAGGTGTGCAAACATGCAATCATTAGGCACTAACAGACGAATCTTACCGAGTATGAATATTTGGGTTCCGCATTGGGTGTAAATCGTACAATCACCTTGTTTCATCTAGGATGAAGTTCCTCCCAAAAAACCGAAGAGTGTCTGTAATTATTTCCATAACCTATAGCCTAGTGTCACAAAACTTACTCTCAATTCAATGACAATGGTTTCATAATTTTCCTATTATTTTTGTAATTTTTCTTGAATTCTTGTTGAAATATATAGAATGGTTTATATGTTAGCGAGACTACGCAATCCAAATAAAAAAGATATACGAGAAAAATGAATCTATCTATGTAATAAAAATGAAATTTGAATCACAAAAATAATACTCATACAACTCCTATCTATAATTGATGCTTATATAGTTATGAAAAAAAAAATTAATGCTTATACAACTTTGAATGTGCTCATCGTAACAAAAACAATAATCATTAATGGCATAAACATCTTACACCGGTGGGAAGAGGATATTAAATGAAAAATTGTATTGCATTGAATAAAATTAAATTGTTCTAACATCTGTATGTTGGATGAATGAAAAGGAAGCCTTCTAGTTGTGTTGATGCCTTTGGAGGTGGTTTGTTATGTTATATCTGATGCCCACATGTAAATGCTAGTAATGCGGAATGATTGTGTGGTATAGTTTTTCATTGACGGTTGTTGTTTCTTCAACATGTACATTCATAGGATATTAAATAATGAATGGATGGTATTGGATGGTAAATATGAAATTCATAGGATGATAAATAACGAATGTTAACAGAATGGGAAGTCCATATTCAGGTGCGATAGTGCATCGGGAGAAAGAGAAGCCACGTATGAAAGGTCCTAGAATCAATAATCCAACCATGTCTCTTTCATAAGTTTTGGTTATATGGAATAAATTCGACAGTTCCAACAACGATTCCATCTTGCACAAAAATTAACTAGCTACTCAACAGAAAGTCTTCCTGTAGGATAAAGGTAAATATAATAAAGCCTTCCTGAACTTACATATATAAAGGCTCAATCTGATCTGATCTAAACCAATTCAACTTTGCAATAAGATCCCAATTTTCAATAAGCACCAAGTGCGGAGTGGTTGTTCCCCGAATTCCAATAACCTATTTTACTTATTGAGTGGAGGTTCCCAACCTTATTAAGTTGATACCATCTGTTGATTTAGAAGATCATGCAAAGGCAGAGACAAAAATACCTACTGGTTTCCCAAGAGAATACAAAATATTATGGGTCCAAATTATATCCAAATAATAGCTTTGGTGGCCTACCCTCTGCCTCTCTATTGTTAGATCATGTCCACCTTGGTTTAATTAACTACTACCAAACTCTAGAATGAACCCAAAACTCTTAAACTAAATTCTAAGTGAACTGTGATGCGAAAAATCCATTTTGTTGACCCTTTCCAACTCACAACATAATCCATTTTAAGTTGTTTTTTGAAGCCTGTTACTCTACCAAATAGGATGTGGTCGACCTCATGGTCTCCTATAATGATGCATGCATCGAATTTGTATCACAATCAAGCGGTATCATGGATCAAAGTCAGGAATCCTGGGAGACATATCTATCTGATATGTCCGTATGGATAAGACAACTTGCTAAGAAAACTTTGTGGTTTCATGGAATTCCCTGATTCTCGGTTATGCCAATAATGGTCAGGGAAGTGAGGGTTTGCAACTGTTTAGGAAAATGCAATTGGATGGAATTGAGATGGATGTATTATCATGGAATGAGATAGGTCAATTTTCCCTCCGAAATGACATTAGGCTTCTCTTCGTACACGAATGGTCTCAATATCAACTGTAAATTCCTCTTTGAATTCGTTGTTGATCTGTTTTATTTGTGTGGCTCTGACTACATAGCATGAGAGATTGTCACTGTAAATAAATCATTATCTGGGAAATGATTTATTTGGTTGTTACAGACCTCTGAAGGGTTACATTGATTGATAACCCTACAATAAGACATAGACATAGGAATACATGGGGAATAAATACAAGAACAATACCCACAATGGATATAGGAAAAGGATTAAGAAGCCCACCTCCAATATCACTCTAGCACATAATACTAAGTCAAGGAAAAGATAACCTCATACATAGGTTGTAAATGTTTGGATAAGGGCATTCAACTAGAGAAACTGAAAACCAAGCTTGCAAAGTCATCAATTTTGCAATGTTAGGGATGTTTGAAGAGCAGTGGAGGGGAGAAGGAAAACAAAGGAAAAGGTGAACCTGGAAAAACAAGAGGTTGCCTAACGATTTTTCATCAGGAAGCATTTGGGTTTGTTTGGCTTGTGCCAATATGGGTTGTGGGGTTGATGAAGAAGAAATGGATACTAATGGGCATGCTTGGAATCATTGGCTCTATAAACGTGACCCTTATGCTTTGCAATGCAATGACAAGCTCCATTTCTGGTGTTTTCCTTACCAAACCACTGTGCAAGATAGTTCTGTCGCTGCACATGGTGAAGGTGAAGATGGCTATAAGAGTTTGTAGATGCAGGCCCTTAATTTGGTGCAGGAGAAACTATCTAGTTGTGGGTGAGAATTACAGGCGAGCTAATAATTTTTAAAATAAGTGCAGACATAGGTATTTCCCTAATATAATAAGGCAATGTTTCCAACTTATTCTTACCCAAAATAACTGAGAATTCCTCAGACCAATGATCGCAAGGCCAATCCTAATGATGGTGATTCAACACTATCAACCGATGCCAAGGTTAGGGGTTTACATTTTATGATCCCTAGTAGAGGGACACGTTTTGTTTAAAAAAAAGCATAAGTAAAAGCAACTGCATTGTTGGAAAGAAAAAAACTATATTTCCAGCTCTCTAAAGCGTTTTAGCTGCTACAATCTTACCAGCATGTGTATATAAAAGGTATTTATTTTCATCATTACTTGCTTCAATTATATAGCTATAGCTTTCATACGAGTAGCATAAGACTTCATAGCGTGTGAGTCCCCCTTTTAATATACACTCATGCCCTATGGGTTTTATTTATGGTTTTTGCACATTCAACTATGTCTTCATGTCTACATAGTCCCATGTGAAGGTCACACTACATTTGGTTAGAATTTGGACTAATTGTTGTTTTTGGGCAGGGGTCAAATGGTTTGTTATTTTAAATGTCTTGCTAGGGGAAATTTCAATGTTTTTCAAAAATGATCATCTGATTTAGAAAAGGTTGCGAAACGCACACCTAGTTTTTCATTATGGATATTTTTTGTCCTCCAATGGTTTCCCATTATTGTTGGTTTCTAGTAGCTAGTGGCTTGTAGAATATTGCTAGACATTAATTGCATTTGGATCATTGTTGTAATTTATGTTTCAGCTTATGAGTTACAAGTATGCCTGCACCTTTTTGTTAGTTTTGTTATATGTAATGGAAATACAATGTGGTTTGGAAAAACAATAAATCTACCCAAGCTCATTGTTGAGAATCCCGATTTTCCTTTAGAACTGGAGAAAACATAGATAATTTGAAATTGGATCCCTGTCTCTTTATTCAGTCACTATTGATCCTGTAACAGATAATTTAAAAATTTATATAGGATGGAAAAGATAAATGCTATGGAACAAAAATATACAGTAGTAGGAACAAAGCCCCTTTGTCTCATTGTGGTTGGAGTTTTGACACCCTCTTTTAGCTGTTAGGTTAGGGTTTTGAATCCCCTCCTTTCAATTAAGGTTAGGGTATTGGATCCTCTAGAATATTATGGAAAACCATATGTAGCCTAGCTCCACTTATTAGAAACAGAACTTTCTCATATGAACTGTATTTTGAAATTTTCAGTAATCCTTGGTGCATTCGAAAAATCCCAGGAAGACTAGTAGAACATAAATGGGTGATCCCAATTTTGTCAAGGTTTTCACCCAAAACACACTGCTCAATTCCTAAAACAAGTGATTTTCAATTTTGACCCCAATACATAATCAAGATCTGTCCTTAAATGGGCCCCGAAAAGACCATAACTTTGATTATTTATACTTCATAAAGTATCAATAAGGAAACAAATATATATTGATCTATTTGGGAACACAGGAATTGGCCACAAATGGTCAAAATATAAACCAAAAATAGAAAATCTCAATACAAAAAGGGATGGTGCATTAAATTTGTCTCTTTTTAGTATGGAACTTTCTATTGTTTCAGACATTTTTATAGCTATTGTAATGAATTCTCTACAATCTGTGTTTGCGATGCAATTACACTTTGTCATGCCACTTTTCCAAATGTGCTTCTCAAGATTTATTTACTCATGCAATGTATCTGGACTTTCAATCCTGCAATTGCATGCTATTAGAATTTTTAAAATACTCATGTTTGTCAAGAACAATTATCATCTTTTGCTTGAGGTCTACTTAGTCTTGACTGCTACCCCTAGATAGACTGAAATCCCCCTGTTGGTGTGCATTTCTCAGTCAATCTTTTTTCTTGTCAGAAATTCTCTCTTCGGTTCATGATCATAGAAACTCCTGATCCCTGTCCTTAATAGGTCACTATAACGAATTTCGATTTCCCTTAACATGAGAAAAATAGTTCTCCTTGAGCTTCTTTTATAGGAAATTTTCAAATCACTGAAGTCTACCAGTAAGCTTCTATGTAAAAAAGTCTTCAAGTATTCTTCAAATATGCCCATGACACATCTGCTGCCACAAAAATACAATCCTTATTCTACTTAGGCTAAGATAGAAATGCTGATAAATGATTGCTGATCCTTGATGCCGAAGTTATGAAATCAACTTTAAATAAGTCATATGTTAGATGCTACCATAAAAGAGTCTCCATCCAAGGCCTGAACATGGTGTCCATACTCTTGTGAGAACTTCATGAAGTAAGTCAATCCTGCCACCAAAAATAACATTGCAAGTGTTGTAACATGTCTTCCTCTAATTCTAAGAGAATTCCATAAGGTTTGTTTCCGCTCTAATATGCAAATATAACATCATAAACCAATGAGTCACATCTATTATCCTTAGCGAATTTCAGTCATGATGTATAATTCCTTTTTTAAAATCAAACACCTCGTTGATAATAGATAATCTGTTGTGTTTGTTGGTTTGGTGCCCTTTTTCTTCTTTTCCATATTTCAATTCATGCTTCCTTTTATTCCGGATCATATTTTCACTATGCTCTATATTTTACCACCTCTTTCATTGCTTAGGACTATCTCAATTGATTAATGCAAGTAGTTTAAAATAGGCATGCAACATAGCAACCTTCTTCTTTTGAAATTATTCTTTCATTTGCTGGATTGACTTCAAGTTCGAGATTTTTCTCATCTTTCTTTCTTTGTATTTCATATTTTCTTTTCCATTCTTGTGTGAGTCTTGGCATAGGAGACCTTGCCATGCCAGAATTTTGTGCAATATGTCCATAGTTGTGATATTTGAAGCACTCATCACTGTGATCCATTATACTTTCACAATTTCTTGCTATGCGACCATAGTTATGACACTTGTAACATTGAACATTATATAAAGCCATGTAACCATTTATAGCTCTAACTTGATCATCTCTGGAGTTTATGGCTTTATGCCCAAAATGATTGCAAGAATAACAATGACCATGAAAATATACTTTGTACCAGAGTAAAAGATTTTGACTTGATGGATTAGTCTTTCTTATTCTCTCATGGAATGAAGACTTTTCTTTTTGGGAATCTTCCTGACCTTTATAGTGGGCTTGAGCATTCCTTCTGAGATCTATTTTCCTCCTTGGTGTACATAGTATATACAAGAGTCCAATTCCTATATACAGGAGTCCCTTGTTATCTTAAGAAATGGAGCACTGCTAGTCATGTTAAAGAAAGCTAGTGAAATAATATTAGACAAGAGTTTTAGTAATCAAATTTCTTATTGGGTTTCATCATTGAAATAAGGATGAACCAATCGCCTAGCATCAAATCACAATATCATAGAAATAATGACAAACCAGATTTATGTATTCAATATATTTGTGAAGAAAACCATCTTATACAATAGATAATTGCAATGATAAACTAACCATAGATGATTGCACTAGTCCCCCTATTCTTCCCAACTTAAGCCCTCTACACAAAAGGTAAAATTATATTCAACTTTTTGTCATAAAATAACATAAGATTCAAATCTACAGAGCTCCAAAACGTATTTATTTTCTGTTACTTTGTGTGCTATACAGTGGCATGATCGTAATGAAGAAAACTAAGTGTCTTCCTGCGTGGCATAATATTCTTATTTTTAAATGCCAACTTGAGGTCAATTGGATGCATAATTATATGTTTAAGAGTCTAAATGTGAATTTCCTAACATACATCTACATTACCGTGATTACATCATAGGATTTGAAGTGGTTAGCATATATCTAAAGAAGGCCAAAGCCATATGATTTGAAGTGGTTATCATATATCTAAAGAAGGCCAGAGCCATTCAGACTACCTTCTTAGATCTTTTGAGTTAGAAACAATTTTGGGATTATTAGTCTTTTCTTTAGTATAAAATCTAATACCATCATTAAAAATATCATATATAAACCATGATAAAATGTTGTTTAATAATATAAATCATGATAAAATGCAATACCCTCATTAAACATATACATACATATGCTCATAATTACAAAATAAAAAAAGAGAACCACATGTGTAAGAGGAGCAAATGATACTGCATATGCTTGGTGAACCATGGAGATAGCAGAACATATGCCATGTGGTTTGTTTGGTGAACAATTTCTTGTTTGATTGTTAGTATTGTGGTTTGTTTGGTGAACAATTTCTTGTTTGATTGTTAGTATTGGTGAGAAAGATGAGCCATATGAATCGTACAATTGCGGAAGTGATGAATGCGTGTAAATATTTTGAACATATTGTCAAAAATCAAAGAAGTTGTGACTTGTAGATAAAGCATGGTGCTTTGCAAATACTCACGAAACCAACGAAGTTGATATATGTCTCAGTCTTATAGTGCAATAGTAGGTCACATGTCGAGCTACATTGTAGGTCAGGTTTAATTTTAAGTATTCTCATTTGTCTTTTTAGTAATGGAAAAAAATGGCTTTCGCCCTTCAAAATCATACTATGGTACGTAGAATCACTGAATTTATTACCTAAAATGAAAAAGTTTTAGTTTTGGTTGAAGTTCATTGCATTTCGAACCTGAAGGTTAAAATTCAACAAACATGTAACTTTAGGAATGGACCACCTTATACAACATTTACTATAGCAACAATAAGGGTACTTTATTCCATCTATTTTTACCATACCATGTGTTTTGTGTATAAAAGCTATGAAGCGTACATGCCAATTAAGAAATTAGTATGGGCCACCTAGTTCGACAAGCTTATTTCAACCTATGAAATTACAAGTGATTGCATGTTCATGTTTCTTAAAATATTTTTTACATGCCTGCTAATTTATCTTTAGGATTAAAGAAACTTTTTGTTTTAGTAAAGTCTAAAGTAAGGGAGGCAATTGTTGTGCTTTGGATCAAAGCTTAAAACACAATATAAGTTGAAGCATGCTATATTCAACTTTTCAAAATAATGAATGTTCAAGTGGTCCTCTTTATCTGAATTTTGGAGCATCTTCAATGGAGAACTTGAGATTGCATGCATTCAAGGTTTATTTGGTCTCTCATATGTATTTATTGTTTGTCCTTTTGCTTTGTTTACCTGTTTTAACTCTAATTGCTAGTACTTTCTTGCTCATGGGTGTTTTTTGAACTCATAACATCTCATTAAAGACATGATCCCTCAATTTCCTTTGCAAGTAATTCTAAAGATAATGTCATTGAAAGTTTGTACTAAGGTATATCAAAAGGAAATTCCACAAACTCAATGAAGAACTTCCTATTGACATTTGCACTCAATATGCACAAAACAAACACTACTCAGTTAATTTGACGATCATATTTCTCTAGTGGATAGGAGCCCTCAAACTACTTTTTTAGGTCTCTCAGGTTAGAAACAATGTTGGGATTATTAGTATTTTCTTAGAATTAGAAATGGTGCAATTTTAGTGTTAATATTGCCCCTTTCCCCAATTCTTAAAGGGTTCTAGCTCAATGGTAGCGCGCATTCTTTACAAGTAGGAGGTTGAAGGTTCGATTCCTTTGTGCCCTAATGATATTGCAATATTGATATTTTTAATCAAATATATTTTATTATGATTTATTATGGCTATGAGGGGGGTTCTAAACTGACTTCATATGTCACTATGAGGGGGGTTCAAAACTACCCTTGTATGTTACAATGAGGGGGGTTCGAAACCCCCACTGTAAGTTTATATGAGGGGGGTTCATAACTGTCCCCAAAGGTTTGTAAAAAGTTTTATGGGGGGTTTTGAACTGCCTCCATAGGTACCTACAAGGGGGGTTTATAACTTCCTCCAAAGGTTTGTAAAGAGTTTTAGGGGGGGTTTTGAACCGCCTCCATAGGTACCTATGAGGGGGGTTTATAACCACCCCCAAAGTTTTGTAATAAATACTTTTAAGGGGGGGGGGGGGGGGGGGGG
>LPNX011050104.1:53371-143572 GCA_001517045.1 Pseudotsuga menziesii
ATTGCTATTTCTAATTAGAAAATGCCTTCTTTGAGTACATTATTTGATTCAGTGACAAAGGAAAAATGTAAATTGATCCATATGGGTGCTCTTAGATATTCCAATGGAAATTATCATGCTCTCTTATTTCAAGGAAGCAATAATGCAAAATCCAAACATAAGCAAAATGTGAAAGAGAAGAAGCCAAAGTCAAATAATGAAGATGAAAGTTGAAGCCTACTGATGAGGGTTCAATGGAGAAAGTAAAGAAGAAAGAAAGTACATCCAAGTGTTCTTATTTAAGCAAGGGATTTCATATTTAGAAGAATTTTTTCAAGAAGAATGTGGACATCATGTCTCAGCTTCTTGAGAAGTGTTATACAGCTGATTGGCACCTCTCCGTCCGAGTGCTGACATCCCTCAAGTCGGCACACAAAAGGACACTTATGGATTGAGGTTTGCCTAGTTTCATTATACCTTGGCTGATGATGAAATACATTGTCTATATGCCCAGCTGGTTACTTTGCTATTTTGAGATTTTGAGTGCATGCGCGACTATCTCTATTGGCATCTCGCGCATATGCGCGAGTATTATGTTCAGCAGGTCGCGCATACATTTATGCGCGGGTTGCAATTGTATAGAGTCGCGCATCATGCGCGGGTTGCTTTACTACAGACCCGCGCATGGTTTCCTCAAAATTAGTTTTTAAAAACACGAGTTAATGGGATATTAGTTGTTTCATTTACCTTAATCCCATTAACTGCTATAACCTCCCTAACCTTCGAGAACTGCCTCATTTCCTTCAGATAAATAGAAGCCTTGGGGAGGGTGTTAGATATTCATACTTGGAGAGAAAAGTTATGCTGGTGGATTTCCTACAGAATCTTTGGAGCAGAGAAACTCAGAGTCCTTTGGTGACAGAGGAGTCCCTTGTTCAGACATTGGGTTGTAACCTAAACTCCCTCTATTATTGTTAATAAAGCAGATTACTTCTTCCATATTGTGTTTCATGTGTTGTGGCTTGGTAAATGTTTATATTTCATTATAATATGTGATTTGCCTAACCTGCATCTTTATATATGAATCATACTGTATATTGGAAGAATCTTTGTTAACAGGTTGAAGGAGGAACTATCCTGGACATTGTAGAAGTGAAGCAAAGAGGAAGAAGTTAGCTTGGATCAAACTTCGTTTATTACAAGTAAGTTCCTGCTACTTCCCTATTTCCTATTTGTGCTTTTATAATCAAATTTGTTTGCAAGGTCATAGTATGTTGGTAACCCCCAGACCTAGGTTATTAGGTGAATTATCCATTACAACAAGAAGCACAACATCGAAGTTTTAGATGAGCTAGAGAAGCCTGCTGATTTCTCAAAACACTGTCATAGTGCATAGTTTCAAGGTGATATAAACTATGCCTTGAGTTCTAGAGTTAAATCCTTTCCTCACATATTTGATATATATTTACCTTTTTATATATCAGAATCAGAAATATTGGTGTCTTTATTTGATAATCCACGTATTAGTGTCCTAGATTCATCTCCCAATGATTGTGATTTTTGACTAGATCCTAATTTGTCTTTAAGAATCACTTCCTCACTCCATTAAAATGATAAGAATTATGATTTAGAGGCATATTTACAAGATTATATGCATGTCATGACACAATCCATACCACCATCCATACCATCTACCATACCTCTGAATACTCCCAAGTCTATACAAAACCCAAGTTCACTAGTTGATTCCTCATTGGTTTCTTATGCAGTGTTACTTATATCAAATGGTTTGAAGTCTTGACTATTTTTCACTGGTTGGTTATATATGAACTTATTCATCACTAGAATTATCTTACACATGTTTGGATCTGTTCTAAACACCTATGGTTCAGATATCAAGTCCATCCATCATTCAGATTTTTACACTCATTAGTTTTTCCCAGTTGCTCAACCTTTTCCTAGTCTATCCCTAAATCCTCATGGAGACATTGAAGCCTTTGTCTTTGCTGTTCCATATGATAATATTTATGATATATTAGATTATTTTCATCCTCATATCATATATGGGAAGGTGCTACATCATATTGGAATAAAGATATGTGAACCACATCACAATTTTGTAGCTATACAAGGAACTAATTATGTAACTAATTGTCTTAATTTTTGTACTCTTTGGGAAGGAGCATGCACATATATATTTTCCTTTTCAGATTGTGTTTGCATATTAGAGTTTTTAAGCATAAATAAGCATTCATATAATGCTCCTACTTCATCAGATGATGAGATACAAGGAGTCTGTCCTCTTCTTTCTTGCAAATTCTACACTCTACCGCATGATCATGGAGTTCATGATTTGTTCATCAAAGTATTTCACTAGAAGCAGTTCATTCAGCTCATTCAAGTGAAGATAAATACATAATTGAAGACATATTTCAAATTCTATGCCTTGTCCTTTCTTGAGGGAGTATTTTCCCCATGTGGTTTTGCCTCTTTCCTCACTTTTATGGACATGAATAATTGTGAAGGGTGACCATAGCCTTGTTGTTGGGCCCTACATACACTTATATGCGCCATATGCATCTGATTATTTCAGAAATATCATCATAAATTCATACTTTAAGGGGGGTATTGGGATATTATAAACTCACTTCATACTTAGGATAAAATATTTAATCATTTTTTATTAAATTCCTACATACTAACCTAGATAGTTGGAATCCACTTGCACCAGTTGGTCAATACTTGCCATAAATACCCCATGAGTGCTTTTATCTTGATTCTGGTTTGATCCTGTCCACTTTATTAACTTACAGAATTAGTAACCATGCCTTCTTGTAGATTTTGTCTTTATGATGCTTTATTCCAGCTTTTCAATGGATAAGGTAAAGCGATTCATCTAGGAAACTATTATCTTTTGTTTCCAACCCATCCTCCATGATTTTCTCTCCAGATTCCAGGATTAGAATGATTTTCCATCACTCTTGACAACTCACTCATACTTTAGCTAATTCATGAGTTCCTTGATAGAGTTGGAAATTTCTTTAGCCAGCTATGGGGGTTTATCATATTTGGTAAGCTTGATTTATGAGCTAGCATGAGTTTTCTTCCACCTACTCAGTTTTACTTTATAAGGATTTATTACTATTGTAATAATCAATCAAGTCATTTGATTCATCAATCAATTCATTATTGATCATGAATCAATTATTCATTATTCACTTATTCATGTGATTCAGTCTCTTTATTATTCTCTTTATTTTCCTTCTGCATACTTGTGAGAATTATCGTGTAACAAGATCTACCTCCTATGCTTCTTCTTTGCATCAAGGCTCTATTTTTACATGGTATCAAAGCTACAATTTCTACACAAAGGACTTGAAGTAGGTCGAATACTTCCTTGAAAAGATCAATGTTCTTCTCAAAAGATTTTCGTCGAGCCTCTTTTGCAACTTCATCCATCCTATCCACCAGGAAGTTGTAGTCATTGTCAGTAATCCTACTAGGAGTAGTATATTTAACAACTTTATATTTCTTACGTGATTTCTTTTGCAACTCCACAACTTTACGTTTATCCCCCAAATCATGATCTGTTGGAGTAGCACTTTATTCACGGTCACTTTCACGATGTGAACTATGCGAGTTTTCTTCATCCTATTGACCACCTTATTGATTTCCTGAAGTTCCCTGATATTGTGGTTCAATATCGATTGATAAATCGTCATCTACGATAGGTTCCTTCCACTCCTCTGGGAATTCATGGAAAATAACATCTATCTCTTCCTCAATCATATGAAATTCTGTCGTTAACACTTGGTTCTGGGGGTCCTGTCTTGGTTGAATATAGATATAACGAGGACCCACAATAACTCTGATCATATTTCTTTAATGATGCACAATAACAAATTTTAATCTGGGTACTTTTGAATATGATGCCTCAGAGCATCAACGTGGATATAGAATTTTACATTATTATCCATATGCCTCCTTTTGGTTTCAGAAAACCACAAATTTTGACATCTATCCCCTCGACAAGTGACATTTATGTTTATTCCTTGGTAATTCAGTTGATTTTCCCATGCAACAAATGAAATCAAAAGCAACAACCAAGAATAGGTAAAGGGGTTACCTTTATCTTGGGAATCTGTAACATCGTCCAAATTAATTCAACAAGAACGTTTCCTAATTCATTTGAACACATGCAACACACTGTTCTACTGCAAGAATGGTTCCAACAGTGCATTATTTGGTTTCATATTCCTTAGCAGCTTAATGGATAGTGCCTTCACTGCAAATCGAACATCTTTGTTGTTAATGGAGGCAATTCCCAAGCCCCTCTTATCTTTGTCCAGTCCATATTTCTCTTTCATACGAATTTCCAAGTTCTTATCCTGCTCCTTTCCAACAAAGTATTGTGTCGGGTCGACCCTAACCTCTGGAAATTTTGTAATGCTAGAAATGGGGTCGACATCAATAGAAATTTTGGTGTCTAACTAGATACACCCACCATGAAATCACACAAAAAATTCCTTAATGCAAGTGTTGACCTCTTCGGTTTGACCAAAATGAGGCATATGCAAAAGTGATAAAATACCAGACCTTTATAACCCACGACCCCACTACATAGGGACCAACTCAATTGGCATGCCTTCCACAATATGTAACTTCTCTAGATATTTAACTTGATTGAATTTGGGGTACTTCTTTAGGATGGTTAGAAAATGACATCTTATTGAGATTGACCAAAGTGTTTCCCGTCACATGAACACCTTTTGGAACAACAAGCTCCACTAAGCTATATTTAGAATTCTTTTTAAGTCATACATGATGTGCATAATCCTTCTTGGTGGTTTATAACCCGGTAGTGTTGTTGCAAACCCAAAACCAAAAGCCTCAACATCATGGGTCTCTTTGGATCTCGTTTATGGGTTGGCTGCTAAGCCCCCAATCCGTTTTTTCTTTGACGTATTCACAAGAATAGGAATTAAAATCACTTCTTGTTGCTCTTCAACAATTGGTATAGTAGGCAGGATAGCAACAATAGACCCCAGAGTTGTACTGGTGCTAGACACGTTAATTTCCATGGCAAGAATTAAGAGTTTCATAGGGTTTAGTTTTGACAGATGTTACAGCTCTAGACTGCTCAAGACACTTTGCACGATTGACACAATGAGTTTGGATGGTAACCCAACTCCCCTTTTTGAATTTATTGGCACACGCATCTATCATTTTTTGATCACGTGGTTATTTAATATCATTAGATCCTGTAATGATTCCAAGGGTGGCGGTCAATCCATTCACACGCTCAGAGCCTTTTCTGGTTGTTTATGACAATTATCCATTGATTTTGCCACTACGTCAGCCATACAAACTGTTATTTACTGAGCATTAATTATCGAGTTTACAAATAAAATGTAATAGAAGTCCCAACTGCAACACAGGACCAACCCATGACAGATCAAATACCAAAATCCGTCATTGCACAAGTACATAAACTAGCTATATACACTACTTTGATACAACAAACTTTGACTTAACCAAAGAATTTTGACTTTTTTTTGCTTCTATATATAAAATCAATCAAGGGGAATGCAACTATCCTTATAAACTTTTAGTTGAATCCCATTCACTAACCCTTCTAGGGGCATCCCATCTAACTTTTTCTACTAAACCACACCCCCTTAGTAATAAAATTGACAATATATGGACCAACCAACGCATTCAAAGATTACCAAGATGCTTAAAAAATGTGATGTCATAGAGGACCAAATCCCCACGTTTGAAGTGCTTCTTTTTAATATGTCGATCATGCAAGCCATTTTGTATCTCTTTTTCTACACACTGATGATACCTCGCAATGAAAAAATCTTCTTCTAGCTTCAATAACTACGACAACCTTTCATTAATAGCACTAGTATCAAACATACCAGTGATAGTAGCCAGGCTTAAACCGGGCACAACAAATTCCATGCGAATGACATCCTCTTGTCCATAAACTAATCTGAATGGTGTTTTCCCAGTCAATTTCTTACAGGTTGTGTGATAATCCCACAATACATCAGGGATTTTTAAGTCCCATTCATCGTTTTTCACATTACATACCTTGGTTAGTGCATTCTTTAATATTTTGTTAAAGGCTTTGACAATACCATTTGCTTGCATATGATAAGGTGTAGTCTTTCTATGTTGAATTTTGAATTCCTCTGTCATTGACTCTATTATTTTATTAATAAAGTGAGTGCCATGGTCACTTAATATTACTCTCAAAAATCCAAACCTAGTCACCACATTGTTTAAAAAAAATATTACAGCAGTCACAACTGTACAATATTTCACAGGGGCTACCTCAACCCATCTGGTTAAGTAATTCGTCGCAGTGATTATATACCTAACACCTTCTCTTTTATTGGGTGGGTTGATGTGACCCACAAAGTTGACTAACCACTTATCAAATGCTTGGAATGTTACCTGTGGTACCAAGGGCATATCATCTCGTCGTGATGGCTTCCCATTTATTTGACAAGTGTCACAACTCTTGCAGTATTCATGTGCATCACAATGCAGTGTAGGACACCACAACCTGACCCTCAGTATATTTTGTGTAGATTCTTTTCCTTCATAGTGGCCTCCTAGAACCTCCTCATGAGCCTCATTTAATACCAAAGGTCACTCATGTTCCAAGACACATCAATGAAAGATTTCATTAGGTCCCATTTTTTATAACTATGTCACTATCAATTGGAAATTCATAGCCTTAACAACCAACTGCCTCTTTTGCGTTGTGTTATACCCTTCTGGTGCACATATCATGGTCAAGAAATGTACAATGTATTCATAGTAATCATAAACCATTTTAACTATAAAAATTTGTGCATTTGGTAAATTATCATCCAAGCTGGTCGGTTCTTCCCTTATTTCCAATCGCGACAAGTGATTAGGTCCAACATTCATTCGACCTAGTTTAACAACAATATCAAAATAAAACTTGTGGAAGAAAAGAATCCATTGAAAAATATTATTCCCCAACACTGGCTTGTTGACCAAATATTTCAGAGCAGAATGGCCTGTGAACATCTTAAAATGGACACCTAGTAAATGGTGTCATAATTTCTGCATTGCATAGACCATGGAAAGTCCTTCCCTCTTATTCGTCATATAATTTTTCTCTATAATTGACATTTTTCTATTGGCAAACGCAATTGGATGGTCGATAGACCCTTCACCTGGTTGTGATATCACTACAGCAAGGGAAACAGATGAAGCATCCACATGAACATGGAACTCTTTCCACTAATCAGGGAAGACCAGGATCAGAGAAAAAACCATTTTCTCCTTGAGTGTTTCAAGAATTTTCTAACATTCTTTGTTCCATTTGAACTTTACATCCTTATTTAATAATTTTTCAATCAGGGATGTGATCTCTGCATAACCTTGTATGAACTTGAGATAATAACCAGTATGCCCTAGTGTAGTCCTCAGTTGCTTGACCGATGTGGGTGGTGGAAAGTCAACAATGATAGTAATATTTGCTGGATCCATCAAGATTCCTTCCTTGCAAACACAACAAAATTCCAAAGGGTGCACAAAATATACATTTTTTCAAGTTTAAAGAAATTTGCAATTGTCTGCAACACTCTAACATCATGCGAATATTCTCAATATGATCCTTAATCAATCCATAGACTGTCCAGTCGTTAAAATAAACTTCTAGAAATTTGTGAATAAATTATTTAAATGTAGTAACCATGATCCTAGAAAATATAGTAGGATCATTCTTAAGGATGAAAGGCATTACCTTGTATTGAAAGAAACCCCACTTAGTCTTAATGTAGCTTTTTTTCGATCTTATTTCATGATCTGAATCTAATGGTACCAAGAAAATCCATCAGTGAAATAATATACCTCTTGTCCTTCGACGCTCCCAAAGACTTCATCTGTAAAATGTGTGGGGAAGGGATCATGTAGGAAGGTGTCGTTAAGCTTCCGCAAGTCGACACAAATATGGAATTCCCCAATTTTATTATCTTGAATGAAAATTGTACTAATCCATTCTAATTCTTCGACAGGTTCAATAATTCCAGCATCCAACATCCTTTCAAGCTCCACTTTGACCTTCTCTTTGTACCTCGGGTTTAATCGATAAGGTCTCTGCCGGGGTATTTTTTAAGGATTCTAATATTATACTTAAGTATAGTATTCTAGGCGATTGTTTTGGATTGAAAAAAACATGTTTATAGATAGGTAGGCGAATATNCATTGAAATGTGTAAATTTTGGTGAATATTATGATTAAAAAACATATTCTATGTAAATATAAGCGATATTAGTCACTAAAAATGACCAAATAGTGAATCTATTTTTTGGAAACCCCCCCCAAAATAGCCAATTGGCAAAATTTCACCCCTAAAAATTACCCTGGGACTCTCTGCTTCACTGTCTTAGCATACAGTTTTAGTGGAATCTTCATCTCGTCCAAATATCCTACAATTTCCTTCATCTCATAAAATTTTGTTGGGACCAGATATTGGAACTCATGATACGAGTCGATAATTTTCCTGAAAGTTTCATCGTCCTAATAGTCGCCAATATTTGCAAACTTCGGGTTTTCAAGAGAACCGATATTTTTCTTCTTAGTTTTTTAGTGACTTCAAGAACTTGTCGGAGGATATGCCTGGTCCCTCGAGTGCTCGACTACCTTCAGATTCTAGGATGTATTATCACATAGATCGTCATCCTTAGCTTCTCTCGAAATAGTATAAGACTCCATCAATTTTTGGGTTGTCACAATCCACTATGGTAGACTCGATGTAGGTACACAAATTTCTTTGAGAATATCATCCTTGATCACTTGAAGAGTTGTGTCGATCAACATATTCTCATCAACATAGCTAAAAGTGTGCTTAAATATACTAGCAATCTCATCCCAGTCAGTAGGTCCTTGCCATAGTTCCAATGATGTGTACCAATTCTTGGGTATCACATCCAACGTATGAATAAACATATGGACCCACTCTTATTTAGGAATAGTCTTCTAGGTTGTAGCACATGAATTTATAGGTTCAGAAGGGCATGCAAACCTTGTATACTTATCTCCACTGTAAGAAACTCTATCGCTGAATCATATAGCCTACCACCTCACCGACATAGCCTTTAGAGCTGCATCTAGAGCGAGTAGTCACTAATGTTCTGGTACCTTTACTTCAAATTAAATAAGAAATGCATCTAGGTTAGGTAATCCTTCATAAGTAGGAAAATAACATACATTAGTGCCAACCCATCTCAAAGATTTTGTAATTCGAGCAAATTTTTGCACGGAGACTTCATGCATTTGGTTTTGCTAGTTTTCTAGTGTTTCCCCCAAGTTAGACGAACATGAGCTAAAATATCACCTACTTAACTTACCATTAGCCACTGGGTTGACATAATCATCCAGTGTAGACAAGATGTTGTAGATGTAACCAAATCCCCTTCATGATACTATTAAGTTTTTAATGGTTATACAAGATCTAATAACATTTAGCATCATAACATCATAACCATATGTAAAAGGATCACTGAAAGATAGACAAGCACAACCACACAAAAGAACACAAATATTTATCTTGGGAAACCATCATGGGGAAGAAAACCAAGAAAAAATTCCTCTATATAGATGTATCAAAAGTACAAATACAAGACCCCAAACACGTGCTCCTTCTCCCAATAGATCTCTCTCTCGCTCTCTCCTATGCGCTATACACAAGTGTGTGTGTGTTCTAATGAGGAACACAACTCCTCTATTTATACTATTTCTTTCACTTCAATTTTACCTTAACAAGTCGGCCCGAACAAACTTACTGGGCTGAATTCACCTAAGAAGACACAAAACCATATTACATTATATTAAAGAGGGTACTATTAACCCAAATTACATTGGAGGTTATACCTCATGACTCTATGATGACCAAATACAATAGTAACATCCCGATGGAGGAATAAAACATCTCCCATGGGTTACATCAGTAAAATACATTTAGAATATTCTTCGAAGTTACAATATTTCAACACTCCCCCTTAACGAGAAGGGTATTCTACTGACAACAACATCATCAACTATTGGAGCACAGAGAGAGAGCATCTGCAACATCATCAAGGTGATACATCTATACATCATAGGAAGTTTTCAACAATCATCAGTAACTGGAATAGTTACTGGAACATATTTAGTACTAGAACATCATCTTCTACAACATCGAGTCTTCATCTTTGATATTTTGCATCACTCGACCAATTGATCCTTTGCAGCAACACTTTGATCTTCTTCTTGTAGCACTTTGATCTCTTGATCCTTTGCAACAACAATTTGATATTCATCTTCTTGCAACACTCGATCACTTGATCCTTTGTAGCAACAATTTGATCTTCATATTCTTGCAGCACTTGATCACTTGATCCTTTGCAGCAACACTTTGATCTTCATCTTCTTGCAGCACTCGATCACTCAAACCTTTGCAACACTTGATCACTCAATCCTTTGCACCACTCAATCATTTGGTTCTTTGCATCACTCGATCACTTGATCCTTTGCAACACTCGATCACTCAATCCTTTGCAACACTTGATCATTCGATCCTTTGCAGCACTTGATCACTTGATCCTTTGCACCATTCAATCACTCGATCCTTTACAGCACTCGATCACTTGAACCTTTGCAGCACTCGATCACACGATCCTTTGGAACACTCAATCACTCAATCCTTTGTAGCACTCAATCACTTGATCCTTTTCACTATCTGCAATCATACTTGATATTTCGATCAATACTTTCATCATTTGCATATGTGCTTGATCTGTCGATCAATAACATCGGTAGAAGCATCATAACATGCAACAGACATGATCTCTTTGCGGGATGATGAATCCCTATCACTTTTGGACATAAGGCCAAGGATGATGCAATCCTTGTCATCCTACTCCCCCTTTACGAGGAGGATCCACATCATCAACCAGTTGGATCGTCCTCAAATGAATGCAATACCATATTATGTGCAAATGAATGCAGATCTCATCGAAAAATGAGTGGATGACCACATCGTCTACAAATGAATGCAGATCTTGTCTGAAAATGAATGCAACACCACATCGTCTGCAAATGAATGCAGATCTCATTTGCAACTAAATGTAGGACCACATCATTCGCAAATGAATCTAGGACTCATCGTAGACCATCCTTAGTCTATTAGTTCTAGGACCACTCTCAAGAGAGTTTTCTTGTCTACGGAACCATCCTACAAGTGAATTTAGGATCACTCTCCAGAAGAGAGTATCATCTGCAAATGAATACATATCTCGTATGCAAATGAATGCAGGAATCATCATATACTATCCTTAGCTTGTTAGCGCTAGGACCACTCTCAAGAGAGTGTTCTTGTCTATGGAACCATCCTACAAGTGAATGTAGGACCACTCTCCATAAGAGAGTACTATCATATGCAGGACCATCCTCAACTGATAAGGGATAGGAACACTATTATTAAGAGAGTGTTATTATCTACAAGACCATCCTCAAAAGAGGATACTATTGTACACAAGTCAATGTCGGACCTTATCAGCATGTGTAGGTGTACTTGGCCTTTTTTGTACTAGTGCATCACTTGTGAGGAAGGATCTATATCATCTGCAATGATAGTATCATCATCATTGTTCCTCCTTGCGAGGAAGGATCTATATCATCATCACTATTTGTCCTTACAAGGAAGGATCACCAGTATTCCTCCTTGCGAGGAAGGATCTATATCATCATCATCGTTCCTCCTTATGATGAAGGATCTATATCATCATCATTGTTCCTCATTGTGAGGAAGGATCTATATCATCATCACTCTTCCTCCTTGCGAGGAAGGATCTATATCATCATCATTATTCCTCCTTAAGAGGAAGTATCTATATCATCATTACTATTCCTCCTTACAAGGAAGGATCATCACTACATCACTATTCCTCCTTGAGAGGAATGTCTTTTCGGACTACACCAACCTTTTCATAGAAGTATTCAAACATTGCTCGAGACAGAGGTTTGGTCAACACATCAACAAATTGCTCATCTATACTCACATACTGGAGTTTAATAACTCCCTTCTATACCATATCCCTTATGCAAAAATATCGGATTTCTATGTGCTTTGATTTATCATGGAACACAAGATTCTTTGTCATCTTTATAAAACTCTAGTTGTCACATAGAATCACTGTGGTATCCAACTCTAGATTAAATAGACCTGACATCAACTTTTGAAGCCATGTGGCTTCACAACTAGTAGAACAAGTTGCTATACACTCTGCTTCAGTCGTGCTGAGAGAAATATTGGACTTATTCCTTCTAAACCATGAGATCATGGCGGATCCCAAATAATAACATCCACCTGAGGCACTCTTCCTATCTAAGGAACTTCCTGCCCAATCTGAATCCATATAACCATACAATCTGTAGTCATGATCTCCATCATAGTATAGTCCAAATTCTGTCATACCTTTCAGGTACCTCATCACATGCTTTGCAGCTATCAGGCGAACACATCTAGGATTAACTAGATACTGAATCAGGTATTCATATCAAAGCATATGTCTATCCTGGTATTCATCATATACATCATCGACCCACTAATCTATTTGTACCGAGTCACATCCACTAACTCTGATGATTCATCAGATAAAAACTTCAGGTTGGTATCAATGGGTGTGGCCATGGATTTACAATCCAGCATATCGAATCTTCTTAAGATTTCCACAACATACTTTGCTAAGCCACATTGATTCACTACAAGATGAATATGCTGCAATGTACTCATCCTATTCATGAGATCATACCCGATCCCAAACATCCTAAGGTGCTCTTTCTGTCCTCATCTCTTCCTCTTTTGCATATACAATGAGTTCATCATGTCTGGTCATCGACATATCCCAGTATTCCGCATTCAACCTTGAAGGTTGGAACCCACTTTACTCTTGGTAAAGCCTTAGTTCATGAGGAAGGTTTCCATCCTATCGTACCATGTCGAAATCAAAGATGTTTTGCAGTGACTTCCCCTGAAGAAGAGCTTCATCCTCCCTCTGCATTTTATAATCTATGTATCAAAACATTATGTACTGGAGTGACAGGTATCATCCTCTTCTTCTGATCTTCTATGTATCCATCTCAGGTTACTAGATACCAGGATCCTTTATCTTGAACTTTGTTGAAAATTTCCTCTTGCACCCATATGTGATGTTGTTGTCTTCTATAGGTTTCTATATTCAACCTTGTATAAAATGTTAATATATTCATCACTCTAGGTGATCTTCAAGCTCCTTATGTATCTAGATGTGCTTATCTATGGGTTCCTTTTGAGCTCATACAAAGTATTTTCTGCACATGTGGTACTGGTTCTTTGCTCGATATATACTTCTGCTTCACTGGAGAAGTGTGTCTGGTCAATGGAGTATGTCATGCCATAATATACTCCCTCTTTCCAAGACAAACCACGAACCTTGCTTTGTATACTATATCTTTTAAATCCACATGGAAGACACTACGGACTTCCCTTCAAGTCTTAGAGCCATATCCTAGACATCATTCCCCATGATCAACTGGTATTCTTTGATCATAGATTCTTCCATAGCTAGAAGGGTCTGAATCAATGATGTCACTCAACTCTGCCACATAGCTAGAGTGTATATGCAGCCTCTTACTTTATTTGGAAGTCCCTTCATACTTTTCTTCATCTTGAATTATATCCCGTGCCCAAGGTGGTGTTCATCTCTCAAGGTGGATCTAATGCTCTCTTATATTCTTCGAAAGCTCTTTCTTTTGTCATGGTGTCTTTGACCCTGGGAGCTTCAGGTTTATCTTTATGTATGTTTATTGGACTGAACCTTGAATTGTCATCACTTGTTCTTCGGAACAAGTCTTATCCTTATTTTCTTGTAGGCGATTATACACGATCTTTCTTACAGAGTCAAATGCATCAGTTGCATCATTTCATAATAAATATTCATTATGACTGATTCTTATGCATAAAGATATAATCATGCACCTATTTTATCCAATACAACATTCATCCATATCCCATATACACATGGAACTTTCCATATTCCTTCCATCAATACCATACCATCATTGATATTTTGCACTGATCCCAATATGTCAGCAAATAGGTTTCACTCTAGATAAGTAGCAATGGAGTGTTGTATAGAACCATGTTCTAGTTACCCATAACATGCATATTAGTAGTATATTGTCATTAATGCAACCATTCTATCATGCATAATACATTTCCTTGAACACAACTAAATAATGACAATTTAAATACTTATATTTTATTTGTTTGGTAGACTCCTTCTTGATCCTTATCGTCTTGGATCCTTCTACTGATTATGGGAACCTGTGTACTAGTTCTGAGTGTCACTAATTTCATTATTTCTTATCCAAACAATGAAATGGATAAGAGTATGATCTTTTTATTCACCAATAGAATTCACATTCCTCATCACTTAAGGAATCTTCAGCGGTGTGAGCATGATGTCTTTATTTGACTTCTTTAAGTTGTTCTTTGATTTGAGAAATCCTTGTGAAGTGGAACTGCATGGTCTATGAGTTCTGCATCTTCACATTCTTCAACTAGTTCCTCAATGTCATATTTCTGTAGATATTATTTCCTTCATATAGGGTGGTCATTGTACCGAACATATCCTTGGGATTATACAAGGATGATACATGTGAGATCCAATGCAGGAAAAAATAATCCTCTTGGATTTTACTAAATCCTTCTTTTGTCTTCATCTCCCTCTGTATCTGCAGGTTCTTCTTTGAAATAGTTCTCCAGGTCATGCTTCTTCAGGTATGAGAAGCACTCTATACTTTCATGCTCAAAGGTTCTCGGTTTCTTCAAGCTTGTTCTCAAGCTTGGTACTGTTTGTCATCATGATAAAAAATGAGAAACTCAAATGGAAATATAGAGGATAGAACTTACCAATGAGATTGCTTCAACTTGATGCTAGCTTGAAAGATTTTCTGAAAGACTGCTTCTAGTGGACCTAGGGTTTGATAGAGAAACCCTAATTTTTCAACTTAGGTATTTTTCATATCTGATCAGATAGAAATATGCACCTCCTCAAGGATAGTTGAGCAACATACTCATTTTCCCAAAATTGTGAACAAAACTGCAAAATATTTGATGCCCTAGTTTTCCTCCAGCAGTAGTGTTAGGTCAAAATTAAAATATCAACATAATGAGGAACTTATTCCATAAAAATATGTGCCCTCCTAGGGAGAGTTTGATAGTGCTCCTTTTTCAACTGATCGATGGAGGTAAGTTCCAAGAATAGGAAGCCCTAGTTTTCTTCAATTTCTTGTATAGAATTTCCTGATCTTGTTTTTCCTATATCTCCAAAATTCCTGATTCTTTGGGTCTGAAAATTGGTACTGAGGTATCCTGGTATGTCTGATTTCAAACCCCATATGTTAGATCATAATTTGTTTCACCAAGTGTGACTTATGTGAAGTTTCTCAAGGTGACATATTTCAGGACTATTCAAAATAACAAACTTGTACGGACTTCCACGTGTCCCTATTTCACCAACCAGGTCTGAAACTTTTACCATGGAAACTATAGTACCTTAACTATCTGAAACATCTTTCTAAATTTCATTTGGACCTTCCTACGCCGAGATATATCAATTATCCCTATTTCACCCGTTTAAGGCTGAATTTTGGGAGAGGATGGAACCCTAAGTTGGAGGAATCATATATCCTATATTATAGTGAATTAGAGGATGCAACTTTTACAAAAGGGTACAAAAATACTTCATATTCTTCCTGTCAAAGTTTTAGCTCTTGATCCTTCTCCATTATCGAGTTATATCTAAATTCTCAACATGAGTAGTTTTTGTCTTCTAGGGTTTTCAAGCATGAAACCCTAATCTTCAATAGTTGTAGTTGTAGTAGTGTTTTGGCTGCCCAAAGAATTCTTTCAGGGTATCTCTGATACCATGCTAATTTTTTAATGGTTATACAATATCTAATAATATTTAGCATCATAACATCATAAATATATGCAAAAGGATCATTGGAAGATAGACAAGCACAACTGCACAAAAGAGCACAAAGATTTATCCTGGGAAAACCTCATGGGGAAGAAAACCCAACAAAAATTCCTCTATATAGACGTATTAAAATTACAAAGACAAGACCCCAAACAAGTGCTCCTTCTCCCAACAGATATGTATCTCTCTCTCTCTTATGTGCTATACACAAGTGAGTGTGTGTTCTATTTATGGAACACAACTCCTTTATTTATACTCTTTCTGTCACTTGACTTTTACCCTAACAAGTCGGCCCCAACAAAATTACTCGGCCAACTTCACCTAGGAAGACACAAAACAATATTATATTATATTCAAGAGGGTACTATTGATATGACTTACAATGGGGGTTATACCTGATGACTCTATGATGAACAAATACAATAGTAATATCCCGATGGAGGAATAAAACATCTCCCATGGGTTACATCAGTAAAATACATTTAGAATATTATTCGAAGTTACAATATTCCAACCAATGCTCACCCGGAATAGGTTCCACATATCACTGTCCTTCTAATGGATCAAATGGAGCAACTACCTGCATCTTTGCATCTTCAAATGATAGAATCATCTTTTTGAAGTTTATGATTGTTTGGTTTCCAATGGCCCAATAAATTCCCAATAGTGATGCATACAGATTGGTGTCATCGACAATTTCGATTACCTCAAAGTCTGCATAAGTGCGGAGTCCTTCAACTTCGACAGGGACTCTCGATATATGACCAATGGGTAGAACCTTTAACTGATTCACTAATCACAACTAAATAGGGGACCATACTAGCTTAGGTTTCCCCATGCTTTCCCAATTATGCTTAGTTAAAATGTTGACATTTAAACCCAAATCTAATATGATGAAGTCCATATCATAATATCCAATTTGAGAATTCATCCACAGTTCTTGTCCAGTCTTTCTCCTTTTATGTATACGATCGAAATTCTTTTATTGTCGAAGATCTTCTTAAATTTCTTCTATCAAAGTAGTTAGCTCTGCCAAAGCATATTCATCTTTAATAAGGGATGTTGGGCCTAGGGATAAGAAGGTAGAATTCACTTAGAATTCTTCCTAAGTATGGAGAAGGGATAAATAAGAAGAAGAAGGAGCTGTGATAGAAGTAGCAATAGAAAATTAAGAAGAGAAAGGAAGTTGCGACATAAGCAGTGAAAGGAAGGAAGAAGAAGGAAGAGGTGCGACAAAAGAGGAAGTTGCACCAGAAGAGGAAACCACGAAATAAGGAAGGAGTGTGACAAGGGAAGGTGTGACGGAATAACAATTTCAGAAGGCATTCAAGTTGCATAACGACTGGAAAATGACAGTAAGGCGTAATGGTTAGAAAGCGACAGGCCATAAAGATCGTGGGTATGAGTACGGCTATAGCTGACGGAAACCATGCGTATGAAGGTATCTTTGTAAGTCAGGATGTTAGTGCCTCCCATTAGGTGTTACTAGAATAGGAAAGATATCGTGTTGGCTAGATATAGGAACTCGGTTGTGTAACACTCCAAAAATCACAAAAAATTTAAATTTTTTTGTTCGACATTTAATGTTGAGTCATAGCTTAAAAATGTTAGTTTAACAACTATCTCTAGTTTAATTAACAACTAGATTTCAAGATACGACAATAAGATAAACTTAGCAATTAAAAATTCTTGACTAATTGTAAGTAGAGATTCCATAATTACTTACTAACTTATAATACATCAACTACTAACAACATTCGGTCTGTGTTGATTTTCTTTCAGTATTTGAAAGTTAAAGAGTTAGAGACTTAATGAATTCATATCGTTTGTTTAATTTACATCATGTGTATGATTATGATAGTTGTTTCTTGTCTTACTGAAGGGGCTTGAGGTTGGCCCGAGGCTTACTTAGCTTTTTCAAATCTAATGCAGATTCGATATTGTACAGGATTATAGGTAAAATCTTTCTTCCATGTTACAATGTAAAACAAATAAGGCCAAAAGACTGAACGAGTAAGTTAGACAAGATCCTCAACTCTATTCAATGTCTAACTTAATGTAGTGTATGAAATTTTAGACCTATATCCAAAATTATTCTTCCTAGGTAGAAGATTTAAGCTGTTAGTGTGATTATTGCTCTTAAACCATAATTATAAGAATGTTGGTATATACCTTATAACCATTCTTTTAATTATTTTTGATATTAGAAAAATCTTAATACTTTCCATTTGGTTTAAACTATGATCAAGTAAATTCTCGAACTTCTTTAAGCCCTGGAAACGTGATTATTATATTTATTTAGTAGTTAGATGTTAACTACACTTAAAAATAAACCCATATTAGGCTTATAACCAAAACTTAAGAAATAAATAAACCTAGTTAGAACTTGATAATGCATAATATATCATAGCTATAATATAGCTCAAAGCTTAATCATATCAAATTACTATTTAAAAGTTTAACCAAGGTGATGGTATTGTTTTGTATAAGATGCATACATATTCAATTTAACCTAGGCATAATATGATGAAAAACACATCAACTATCCTAGGAGTATAATCAATGCATGAAGGTATCATATTCAACCTAACCCAAAATTTACCATGCAAACAAATAAAGACTAACACTAGCTTAAGGGTTCGACCTACCAAGCCAAAGTTTGCTTAAATGTAATCAAGGGTAATATCACTTCTTTGCACATAAAAATGTTTATAATATTGTTAATCAAAGTCAAGGTGTTTTTATTTTTACACAATCACAGGTTCTAAACTATATCAAGTGCATAAAGGATTTAAGGCGTAGTGGAGTCCACGTGGAGTTTTCTTGTTGGAAGGAGGGTTTGGCATAATCCCTAGGCGCATAAAAACCAAGTTTCCCTAAAAATGCGGTCTTGTTTTCCAACATTTGAAAGGTTTGGATGGAGAGAAAAACTGACAGGCCTCAGCCTTCTCAGTCTCCACAACATTTGGAAGTCAGGCTCGACCCTGATTAAAACGCTAATACAAGAGCATAAAGCTTTAAACAGTAAACGCTAAATTGTTCGCCGCGACACTTAGCAGGGTTTAATATCTGGTTTCTCTCCATTATCATCATTTTTTGAGCTTCCATTTACATAGTGGGTAAGTGTCGTGAAAATTCCATCATATTCCTTTTAATTATAAATACCATGCTAATTAGTTTAGTAGTCTTAATCATTTACTGAAAACGTTGGCAGGTAGAAACATTTGACAAAACATAGTCGTGGTCATTGTAGGTTGATAGACAGGTTTCCAACTTTGTTTCAACGAGCTCAGGTAATAACCAGACTGAAGCTTTGATTCAAAATCCCTGATGGTGAACTTAAAGGTTTTACTGGTAAGTAGTAATGACCATTCTCATTCCTTTCTTTTAATTAATCATCAAAAGAAATCAAATACTAACAGCTTTAAAATTACGTGCTGCGTGTAGGTGAAAGCTTGGCAACGCATAGTCAAAAGTGGAAACAAATACCTTGAAGCTTAAGGGTTTGCTCCAAGGGTGAGCACGAAAACTCGGGTAAGCCTCAGTTTCAACCCTGAGGTACCCTTCTCGATGGTGTGTATGGCAGTGTTGTCAAGGGTGGTTGAAATTATTACAATGATGTTTGGAAGGCTTAAGGCCAAACCTGTTGTTTTGTTTATGAAAAAATTGAAGGAGGCCGTATGGCCATTCGTAGAGATAACCTGTAGGGTTTTTACGAAAGAGATATGGCTCTTGAAATGTTAAGTTAGGGTGTTATTTTTGTTCCAGGGTTTGTTATTTTGTTTTTTTTAAATTGTAAATCATTAAGTGTAAACTACCTCGACCCTTTGCTCAGTTCAGTAAATCGTTGTGGCTACGGTTATGTTTTAAGCATTTTGGTTCCAAACTAAATGGCGGCTGTTTGGTTATTGTCTTGAAATTTTAAAGACCGTGTTTGTAATATTTTGACTACAAACAAACAGAGCCTAAAGCTATTTTATAAAACTCTGTTTAGCAGTAATTCCTTCTTTAATAATTCACATAAGCAGTGTAAATAAACTATGATTAACCTAGGTGTTTGTATTTTTATCAAAAGTATGGGAATTATAATTAGACTATAATTGCGAAAACAGAAAGGCCTTTAGGTGCTTTTGGTTAAATCAAGGCTATTGGGAAAACAGTCTTGTAAAATAATTTAACCCTTGGTTTTGTTTTAAAAGGTAGTAATTTAAAATTAGGGCTATCTTCATACTTCGAAATGTTTGTATATTTAGAGTTAAATTCCTTTTTTTTCAAAGATTTTTCTTAACATAGAGAATTGGAATTTGATTCTAAGATTTCCTTAAATGCTGGATAATTGTTTGTGTTTAAAGATTAACCCTTAATTTTTTTAAATACACAGTTGTCTTAATTTAAGTATTTTCTAGCTAAGGTAATCTTTCTTATTCTGTATTGGATATAAAAGTTTTGTATTTAAGGGTAGTGTTATAAGAACACAATTTGGGTTTTTAGCTGTGTACTATTTCTTATTTTTATAATAATTATTTATGATATGGGACGTACATAATTTGATTTATAATGAATTTTCTTATTAAGTATAATTTATTAATTGTACTACCCTAAATATTATAGTAATAGGTCAAACAAAATTTTCAAGTCTATGTAACACGAGTTCAAAATAAAGACTATGTGTAATATTTTTAAAGAATTTGAAATAGATGAATGGGTTTTTAGAATAGGATTGATATGATGCCTTACTTAACTAATCTATAAAAAATTTCTGAGCAGATTCAAATCATCCTGTTCCTATGTAATCATTCTTCTAATCCAACCTTCTGTACTAGAGTACTTCATCAATTGATAAGTGGAAAAATACAGTAAGGGATTTTATTCATTAATCCATCTTATCTAATTCTAGGTTCATTTATTATGTTAAACAAAATACAAGTAAATCCCTGAATTAAAGTGAAAACTTAAACTATTTATTTGCAGCTGCAAGTATTTAAGAAGTAAAACAAATAATGACTAATTACATTTCAAAACTTTTACTTGCATAAATATAAATAAAATAACACTTTGAAACTTGATAACTTGTAGAGGAGACAAACAACCCAAGGAGCCCGTTCCACCCAATCTTTCCTAAAGATAGCTCACTGCTTGTCTTAGGACCCTCGAGCCTATCCACTGAACCACTAGAAAGAAAGAACTGTGTGAGGAAATGGGATTAAATACCCCTGCAACTACACATAAATACTTAACAACAGTACTCATGCCCTCTGCAGTAAAGAACTCAACTAACAGGCTGCACTAGTTATGAATTCAGTCTCAACACTCAAAACACTTCTTCCTTTCTTCTCATCGAATCTCTTGTGCACATTCCTCGACTTCAGAAAATTTCATAAGGTAATCGTTTAACAACCTCCTGCTGAATTCGATGGGTAAATATATGTATGCCTAGGTCTTTTGGTCAGTTTTTCACTTAATGAGCTACCTGCTCTTGTTCCACTTTCTTGGGGAACATGACCACAAAATTAGGGAAGTTGCCCCCTGCAACATCTAGAAGTGGTTGAGGATGCTACCATGTGTCAGTTTGCTCTCACCCCAGTCTATTCCACCTAGTGGGTTAGTGGACACTCATTTAACAACCTCCTTGAGTTATTTGTCTCCTCTTTTATTTATTAACTAATAAATTATTCAACATAATTAATTACAATTATCCTTGACCCCACTTGGTCAATAGTCATTAACATTACAAGAAAAATAAAATATAATGTCTTATTAAACATAAAATGTTATTGCAATTTGGGGTACGTGACAGGTTGAAAAAGCAACAGAAAACAAGTTTGTAATGAGTCTCTAATGAGTATGTAATGAGTCTACAAAATAAGGAACCCAAGCTGTATGCGGGTTAGCTTCTTGGTTGTTAGATCTGTATTATTAGACTTTTAATTGATCTATTTTTTTCTATTGGTATTGTTGAGTGCATATGAGTTGAAGAATCTGCAATTGAGTGCGTAGAAGAGTAAGAGAGGTTGAGTCAATCTAGGATGTGTGTAGATAATTAGTAAAGCTAAGTAGGAAGACAACAGAGAGAAGATCAGAGAGCATGAGAGGAAGAAAGAGTCTGTAAAGATAGAGAACAAGATATGGAGCAGAGTCTACTACTTAGTGCACAGAAAAAAGGTGCATATATTTCTCATGCCAGATGAAGAGCACCTTGTGGTTTTTTCCTGGATGGGTTTCCATGTTATATCCTGTGTATATGTGTGAATGTTGAATGTGTTTGAGTTACTTGTGTAATTTTTGCATTGAATGGATTGTTATAGATTTTCTTATGAATGAATAGATGTATTCCAGTAGCATTGTATTAGTTGAACATGATTATGCTACATGAAGAATGTTGATATAATAAGTTGCATAAGAGAAGTTGGGTCATGGTCTAATAGTTCACAGTGAGCATAAATAATCCACTCATAGACTTCATTAAGAACCTTGGTAAGGGACCAAGGTACTAGAAAATCCCCAACCAATTGCGGAAACGTGGTTTTGGTAGTTACCCATCAATATATATATCTCGAGTGAGACTTCATTTGCGTTGCAGGTGCTGCCGACTGAGCTCTGCTTTGTCGGGCCGATATATTGGGATTTGTGGCATTAAGCAGAAGGGACTGCTGGGCACCCAATATGAAAGTGAATTACAACTAACATCAGAGTGTACAATATTTATTGTCAACCCAGGGAAGTCTTGTATTTCAAGGATAACATGCATAGTATATGCTTAAACACGAAATCACTGTAATTGAACAATACTATCCTCTGTTCATCTATGCTCATCCCAAGAATCTAATTAATCTAGTTACATTCTAAGGAATGCAATCACAATTACCTTCTTCTATGGCTTGGTCTAAGAATGGAAAAATAAAAGTCACATCTAAATTACAATTGCAGATAAAGGGAAATCCTGTTCACACCACTTAATGATTAACTAAACTATCTAATCTGATTGTCCTAGGAATCCAAAAACATAAATTGAATATTGATCTAGGAATTCAAAATACAAAGATTGAGTTCAGCTGTTCTAGGGAATTGAAGTACAGGAATGAAATTCTGTAATCATAAAAATAAGAGACAAGCTGCAAAGATTCATGGAAACGACAAATAAACGATCTAAGGATGAACAAAGCTGTTACAGTTACCGCACGAATTGCATAAGAAATAATTACCTACTCAGTCGACGGTCACACTATGCCACTATAGGTATCCAAGGAATGCAATCACGACACACTGTAAATCCACACTTGTTACAACTTCCTATGAAGAAATAAAATTAACATAACATCACANCAACGATCCCTATGGAAGGCGGGCCCATCCTTCACACAGAGATGCTGGCTGAACACATGTAAAAAAAATTAGATCAGAAGTAATTCCTTGTATTAAAAGGCAGAGTGATTACACAATTCCTCCTCATAGCTAATACAATGAATTGATTGAATGTTCAGCAACCCCTGGCTCAAAACAGTTCTCCATATTTATACAATGTAAATAATAACATCCTATCCTATTATGGGGCAACCATGAAGATCCCTGATCTTCAGGTGCCCTAAATGACAATAGTTGTTACAAACGTGGCAGGATGAAAAATAGGAAACATAGGAAAACTGTTGATCGTCCCAGGAGTGATGATATCTTCAGATTATGGCTACACACAAGTAGCAACACATTGTTGACCTCCAAGTCTGACACATTCTGCTACAGCTACCTTGACACAGCTTTGTCCAGGATATCATACTGGAACCGCATTCCTTGGGTAATGATAGGATGGATGGGGATCAACTTGAGTGATGAATGCCATCCTTTTCATAGCCTATTCAGCCCAATCTGCCTGCAGTCCATATATCTCAAAATACCTTTATAAACCATCATATGTTAGCGCATTGAGAGATACGAAGCCTTAATTATCACAATCATAAGTATTAATAAAATAAAACAATGACCAATCATATCTTGGTGGTTTAAAGAGTAGAGTGGGGGTAAAATGTTTATTTGGCATGCTCTATGGGGTAGGATAGAACAAGAAGAGGTAATTAAGGGTGGTCAAAAGAGGCCATTTCTGGGCCCAACATCTCCCCCCAACTGTCCTGCTGCATGTCCTCATGCAACAACCTCCATTACTCTGAATCCGAATCTTGCTCTGAGCTCTGTTCATAGAGAGAAGATAAGTTATAGGGGAACTCAGACATCCCTTCTTTTTCTATGAACCCTCTGTGAGAAATCCAATATCTCCAGCATCACTGCTCCTCTGCCTTGGTTAGTGAGAAGTCCATCCTATATGATTTTTTCGGCCACCAGATGAGGGGAAATTTAGATTTCAGACCCAACCAATTAGCCCCACATTGCCTGATACATCCAACATAGCCCTCGACCCTGGAAAGTTCCTGTTCAAAATTCCTAAAAATAATAGGGGTCTCTTCTCCTGAGTATAGGAGAGGCAACCTGCCATCTATGCTTACTTCCTTCCAATGTTGCTTGTTGGTGCATAGAAATATGGTTGGTACAAGTAGAAATAACTTCCTCCTGCAGTTCCATTATGTGCCGAGTCTGGATGGGGCATGAAAGAAAAATCCTGTGTCGAGCAAGAAGAAGACCCGGATTCTGAGGCTTTTCTTGTTCTATCCTACCCCATAGAGCATGCCAAATAAACATTTTACCCCCACTCGACCATTTTAGGGCCCAACATCTCCCCCCAACTGTCCTGTTGCATGTCCTCATGCAACAACCTCCATTACTCTAAATCCAAATCTTGCTCTGAGCTCTGTTCATAGAGAGAAGAGAAGTTATAGGGGAACTCAGACATCCCTTCTCTTTCTATGAACCCTCTGTGAGAAATCCAATATCTCCAGCATCACTACTCCTCTGCCTTGGTTAGTGAGAAGTCCATCCTATATGGTTTTTTCGGCCACCAGATGAGGGGAAATTTAAATTTCAAACCCAACCAATTATCCCCACATTGCCTGATACATCCAACATAACCCTCAACCCTGGAAATTTCTTGTTCAAAATTCCTAAAAATAATAGGGATCTCTTCTCCTGAGTATAGGAGAGGCAACCTACCATCTGTGCTTACTTCCTTCCAACCCTGCTTGTTGGTGCATAGAAATATGGTTGGTACAAGTAGAAATAACTTCCTCTTGCAGTTCCATTATGTGCCGAGTCTGGATTGGGCATGAAAGAAAACTCCTGTGTCGAGCAAGAAGAATACCCGGATTTTGAGGCTCACTTCGAACCCACAGGTTAGAGTGAGCTTCATTGTGAGAAAAGGTTTGAAAAGACCTTTCCCACTGAGCATGATTGCTCACAAAAGAAGTAAAGGCCCTCAACTGAACATCCCCTGAAAAAGGGACAGGATTTGAATGCCGGTCCAAAGGGCAAGCCATCTCATGCAAATATAATTCACACAGCAAATTTTGATCTTCAAAATTAATTCTTAAAAATGTTTCCAAAAATTTTGCTGAGGTCGTTATCTCAAATGACCTCCCTTCTTTCATAGCTCTCAACTTAAACCAAACAAACTGTTCAAATAGGAAGACAGGGTAAGAACAAGAAGGTACCCTAGTGCCCAGGAGTTCTTGAGAGAGAGCATACATCTGCTCTTTTTCCTTCTGCATAAACTGGAACTTTTTTAGCTCCCTTAAATTGCTCTGTAGCTCTTCCTCTCAAAGTCTCTGGGTCATACGTTCTTCTACCCATTTCTCCTCCAGTATCCTGATAATCTTTTTATGCTCAATAAGGGAAATTATCCCTTCTTGGTATTCCTCCACCTGGCTCTTCCATTTTATTACCTCCATTCTTAGAATTGAGACTTCTGCTGTAAGTTTCAGGATTTCTTCTTCATGATGCTCCTCCTTGTTAGAATCCAATTCGATGAAGTTTCGAAGGGGATCAATCCACACCTTGTCGCCTGATGTGCCACATTGGACACCCTGCACATGTGAAGCTATCTTGGGGGGTGCTGGTTCTTGTGTGACAACAACCTTTTCTGGACTCTCTTCAGCAACAACATCCACCACTATTGGAGATGCTGGTTCTTGTGTAACAACGTCCTCTTTCTAGGGTTCTCTCGTGGCAATTTTGGCAGCTGACTGTGAGGACGTTGGTTCTTGTGGAGCAACTTCCTCCTGAATTTTAATTCCATTTTCTACTTGATTTTCAACTGCTATCTCAGCCAGAGGCTGTGAGGCTACTGGTTCTTGTGTGACAGAGCCCTGTTCTTCTTTTTCCTCCTGCTACTGAGATTGGATGTCTTCTTTAGTATGCAGCTGCTCCTCAAGGATTTCAGTATCACATGAGGATTGTTTTTGAACTTGTTCATCTTCACTCCAATGCATATCAGGAATGACATCCACTTCAGGGCTATTTTCTTGTTGCATTTCAAGAGTCCCTACTGCAACCTTCAAGGATGTTGGTTCTTGTGTGACAACATCCTGTCTCACTTCGTCATCTCCCTGCTGTTGTGGCTCCTATTCTATGATTTCTGTGTCATGGGACAATTCTGGAGTCATGGTACATAATTCTTTATTAAACTCCAGAGTGCCCTCAATCCTTGGTTCTCCTCCCATCTAGTCAGCTACTTGGACAAGCACATTCAGGGATGCTGTTTCTTGTGTGACAACACCCTATTCAATCCCATCATTGCCTTTCTGTTGTGGTTCCACTTCTATAATTTCTATGTCATGGGAGGACTCTGGGGTCATATTGCAATATTCATCCCCATAATCAGGAATAACTTCATCCCTTGGTTCCTCTGTCCAAGAGTTAGTGGCAACTTCAGTAAGAATATTTAAAGATGCTGGTTCTTGTGTGACAACATCTTGTTTCTCTACAACTTCCTCTATTGTAGGTGTAGACTGTTGTGTTGTAAAGGAACCAATTACAATCTTGTGGCCTGCTTCCTTAAATATTTCTCCACAAGTGGGACATACCACTCTTTCTTCCTCATTTCCAAGCTCGGTAGGATTTGGTCCCTCTAATTGACCCGCAGCCTCCACCAATGTGTGCAGCTTCCTTTCACCCAATTTTCTGCACGCTTCTTTCCAATTTTCCAATTACCTTCTGAGTGTTTAGAATTCCTCTTTTAATAGCCTATTTTTGAATAAAAGTCCTTCAATTTGGGGTTCTTCTTCGACCAACCCTTGTGGGGCATCAATTGGCCTGGGTTAAAGAATGGGGAACTCAATTTGTGCTTCTAAGGTTTCCTATCTTTTCCTTGCTGCTGCAATCAACCTGGTTCTTTTCCTTCTTATTGGTGGAGATATCTTAATTTCATTGTTTGATCTCTTCCTTTTTCTTTGTGGTGTTGGAGTTTCTGGATTCACAGCTGAGGTAGAAGGAATGTTCCTAGTTCCAGCATTTTCTTGTTCCTCGGGCTGTTCTTCCTCAATAAATGTTCCTCCCCACTCGGGTGAGGATTCAATGGTCACCAGCTCAGTATTTTATTCTGTTGCCATGGCTTTATCATCTTCGGGTTCAATTGTTGCAGCATCTAATGCTGCTCCAATTTCACCCTCTACTTTCAGAGCTACCCTGTTATTTAGTTCTTCCATAGGGTTTTTATGTACATCTTCTCTCAATTGTTCTGCTTGTGTCCCTAGTTGATCCTATGATCTAGTCTCATCTGCCCCCCAACTATATTGGAGGGGCTCCGATCCTCCTGTTGTGCTTCATGTCCCCCCAAATGTGGATGGAACTGCTCTTCTTCTATTGGGATACCGAGAAAAGGAGCGGGTTCCTGAACTTGAGCTGTAAATTGCTCCCAGGTTATATTGTGTTGAGCAAGGGTCCTTAAGATGATTAATTTAATGAGGCCATGGTGGGTCAGTGAGGCGAGTGGATGTTTGGAAACTCGAACAAACCCCGCTATATGATACAAATCATTGAGCAAATAATATGGAATATTTAACAGAACCCTGTGACGGAGATGAGATAGTAAAGGGAATTCAGAATTATAGATGGTTTGGTACCTACCTTCATAGGTGATATATTTCTTAAGAAAAACAGCGACTTGATTCCATGGCTGTGGCAATGAATGTAATACTATCCCCCTTTTTGTCGTTTCAACCTGCTCCCCCTCTATTAGAAAGTCCTGTACTGCTGCAGTAGTAGGGACTCGACGTCCAAACCAAGCCCTTCCCACCTGAGGAATACCAGTGACCTCAGCCATAATGGCTTCAAAAAATTCAATGCGCAATCCCCAAACCTATGAGTGAGTTTCTGTGAGGTTCAAAGAAAACGGTAAGGTTGCTTCACGGTGAAATCCATTCAGACGTTCGAAAAATTCCGTCCAACCGGTAGCTTGAAAGATAGCGAAGACTGCAGTGTTTCTCCTGAGCTCTCGTGTGTTTGAAGGTTCATAATGAGCCAGAATCCCCATGTTTCTAACTTCAGAATTAGTTTGCGGTTCAACAAATTACAAACTCCGACAATGGAGGTTACAACACAGAGTATGCATGGACCACTGAGAGGAGAGTTAGTCAAATTTGGAAAGTTTCAGCGCACCGGATTATTTGAAATTTTATTTCGAATTGGGAAAGGTGGCGATTATTAGGTAGCATAATTAGTCTTTACGTCGCACAGACAAAGAGTTAATTGATCCAATAATGGGCATAAAAAGGGGAGGCACGACTGACATTGTTAAATCATATTGATACTTAATCAAGTGGTTAATCAAATCCATACCTTTGAAAATGCGCGTCGGATGTCCTTCGGAGAATAATAGAACGTGTGGTTGCAGACATTGCAGAAGCTGAACTTGTGCATTGTGCATTCATTAAATATAATAATTATTACGGAGGTACTGCAATAATTCTTTTCGTCGGTGAAGCAAAAACCATCGTTTCAAAATGGTCAGAAATATGAGAAATATCACATTATGGGTCAGATTGCTGGCATGAGGAATCAGAGCCATATCTAGACGAGTTGATGTCGTGCAAAAAGATCTGCTAATAACACAGGAGTCATAGCCATAAGTCATAAAGAAATCGAAGCAGAGATGCGGCCTTCAATGCTAGACAAATCAACTAAATATAGAGAAGTTGTTGCTGTCGAAAAAGATGTCGCAGCTACCGGAAAAGATTTCATGGCTGCCGGAAAAAAGGGAAGAAAAATGTTAAGCGGACGGAAAGTGACTGCGCTAGAGCGACGAAAAATGGGTTTTATGGTCAAAAGTGAAACGGGGTCACAGCGTGTGGGAATGGAAGAAGGTGGAGTTTTATGATGCAGCGGCTACCGGAAATGGTGTTGCAACCATCAGAAAACGGTGTTGCAGATGTCGGAAAAGGTGTTGCAACTGCTAGAAAATGGGTGTCGCTGCTGCCAGAAAATGGGTTGCAGCTGCCGAAAAATGGGTGCCGTAGTTGCCAAAAAAGGTGTCGTAGCTGCGACAAATTTATTTAAGGAAAAAAAAATCATGGTGCAGGACGGCATAGAAAAATGACTTCCGGTCGATAGGCCAGATTTGACCCTCAACCTTTGGCACTTTCCTGTTAATTTTGGAAAAACAACAGGAAAAAAAAAGATCAAGTGCAAAAAGAAAAGATAACATAAAGAGAAAAAAACAACAATTATTTATGCACAATGATTCATGCGCGATTCACAGTGATTAATTAAAGATTGACAGAGGAAGAGAGAAATTCTGCCCTTGTGCTAGCTGGTAATCTGGATCAGTGGCAATTTGCGAGATAAATGCATCCTTTGAAATTGGTTTATGGTACAGTCGCAGCCTGTGACCATTAGCAAATAATGGTATGCGGTTTTCATCAATAGTTACCAGGTGGACTGTGCTGTTATCAAATACCCTGTCTACTAGGTATGGGCCTAGCCATCTTGTGCGTAATTTTCCCTTGAAATCTCTTTTTAATATGGAATCTGTTGAGGCCTGGAAATTCGCAGGTGACAACAGAAAGGGATTCTCCCCAATCAACGTTCCCAACTAGCCCGTTGATTGTTTGGTATAGGGAATCCGTCCGGTTTTGTGGTCCGGCTACCGTAGGTCAAACACAAACAAAGGATTTACCGGTTGTGTCCCGGTCCACCCGAATTTGTATTTTAACTTAAGAGTGCTATGCAAGAATTCGAACTAAACATGCAGGGTGGTGAAGAATGCAGGGAGCAATCACAATGTGATGCACAGGTTCTTACCTCTCGTCTTAGGCTCACCAACATTTGAATCACACATGCATCTATGACCTAACTATCTATCTATCCCTATCTACCTATCCCCGGGGAGCCAACTTATATTTAATATATATGAGTAATGCCGATGTGCACACATGATAAAAGCAATTACAGATAGCTGAAATTTACTTTTACAAGCATGAACAATGAAAGATATTTCCGCAACCAGATAACTAATTGTTTCATGATAAGCATGCATTACTCATGGTGGTTATTTCATAAAATAAATCAGAAATCATTTAAACAAGACATAGGTCATAAGTTAGAACGATCTCACGATTCATGGACACAATGCTGAAAAACAAAGTAGTTCATCTTTCAACTATCCATGGCAACACATTTGAAATCCCACCGATCTTCTTTCAATAGGAAAACTGTAACTTCTATTGCAAAATGAAGTAGTTCTTCTTACAATATATCATCACCAGTCTTACTGGGGAAAAAAGCCCTTTTCCATTCTATGCTTCCTACTTTTATACAAAAAGGTCAAAATGGTTGGGCTGCCCAAAGTGACCTTTGGGATTCCCAACCTTTTGCTTCCCCAACGCTTCATTTCTCAAAAAGCTTTTACAAAAATATTAAATTATTACAAAGTTGACCGGTCCTTTATTAGGAGGGTCCCGCCTGGCTATCTAAAAACTTCTTGCACGCTGTTGCTTCAGCAGCAATGCCTTCAAATGCGCATGGCTCCAGGAACTAAATGTTTATTTCAAACTTTTCAACTTGGTTCTTGATGGCCTCGATCCTTGCTGGGCTCAACCGAAGCTGATATTCTAGAAACTGCATGCTAATGGCTGTGTGGCCTACCTCGTTCTTCAGTACTAGGTCATCAATGGCTCTAATCTGCTGAGTTCTGGCCTCTGCATCTTGATATCTTTTCTGTAATATTTCCATAAAGGCCTCATGGTCTGGGAACTCTTCAAGCCTATGCTCAGCCTCTGTTTGACATCGGTTGTACGTATTCAGGAGCCTTATGAAATACTCTGAGCATGCTCCCTGCGTCTTTTTTACAGCCTTCTTGAATTCTTCTGCAGTACTAATGGTGAACTCTATCAGGTTGTGATCTCTCTTGAGGGCTTGCTGGTCTTTTTCTGGTATCCCTTCTGGAGTCTCAGCATCATCTTCAGGCCTTGCCATTCTGGCACTCAAGACCTCAAGAACTTCCTGAGATCGATCAATGAAGTATGAGGAAGTTTCCATGATTTCTTCCAGCCTGCTGTCAATCTGAAGGAATTTGCGCCTCTCTTCTTCCAGAGCCATCTGCAGCTATAGCATTTGAGATTTTTGAGCCAGGATATATTCTTTAAATGGCTGCAAATCGACTTGTTGTTCCTTGGCTGCCTCCAGATCAGTAGTCAGAGAGGCTAGCTTCCCTTTCAGCTCTTGAACCTGTGAATCACTGGCCTCATAGATGACCTTCTGCTGCTCTTCCAGTTCTATCACCTTTGCCAATAACTGCTCCTTATCACTCTTTAGACTTTGGGCTTCCTGATGTACGTTTTCTAGGGACTCCTGTGCTGTTCCCTTTTCTTGCATCTCCACTTGAAGGGTATAGACTTCACCTTTTGAGGATTCCAGTTCCCTTTGCATGTGCTCATATTTCCTCTTGAGTCTATTACCTTCATCTCTTTCTTTTCTCAGTGTATCTTTTAGCTGAGCAGAGGTCTTCTTAATTGACTCTAGTTCAATCATCACCCTGTTTATGTTGTCCTCGGATGCATCAATCATGGTAGCCCCTGCTCTTATCGTGAACCTAGGATCCTTGTCCGTCCCTAGCATGACAGCGGTATCTGTGACCATCTTCCTTGATAGATCTTTCACTTCCACCTTCTTTTCCGTCCTCCTCATTATTCTTTTGGTGGCCCTGTCATAATAGACAGTACTGAAATCGGGGACTTCCTCTCCTTTTTTCTGAGTGAAAGGTATTAGCTGGAGCGTAGGGGTCACAAGAGTGCTAGCAGTAGGTACTTGAAGGATTTGTACCTCGGGGTTTGCCTCCTCCTGGGTCTGTCCTGTTGATGTTTCAGCAATTGATTGTTGTGGCAGCTCTGTTTTTTCAGCCTCCTACTTTTGGAGCTCTTCCTCTAGCTTTCTTTTTGCTTCTTCAGCTGCCAGTCTGGCTGCCTCTTTATGAATAACATAATCTGTTGCATATTTGGGCAGCAATAAGGGGCATTTCGTGCCACCAAACATTCTGATGTACATGCCATTCTCAGTCAGGAAATAGTCTGCATGCTCTTCTATTACCCGCATGGCCTCCTCTGACATACAGTCGCACTCCTTCCGGAAGATGAGTGCGTAGAGTGGCATGATGAATTGCTCGCAGACCTCCCTGTAGTGGCTATGGTACTGCTGAGCCCACAATGGTTTATAGGCGGCATACACAGGCATCCTTTCCCTGTCCTAGACACATTTGAGACCAAGGAAAGGCTGGTTGCACAGTATACAATCTACCAATATCGAGCTCATGTAGAATTTGGCCCTTTTCTTGGATTCTCCTCCCAAGGCAGCAACCACGCAAGAAGAAAGACTGCTTGATACTAGGCTGGCCCAATTGAAGACTGTTCCTTGGGTTGCTATGTGGAACATAATGGGTATCCATTCAAATTTGAAGAGTCTGCCATGGGCTCTCCCGAAGATCCTATTCAGCATCAGGGCTATAAATCTGTAAGGAGCCCTTAAGCTTGCTGTATCATACTCTCCATTTGCTCTGTGTCTGTACAGCTTTCCCGGCAAGAGCATTCTCTTAAGGGTTTCTATTAGGTCCATTCTGATTTTATCCAGCCAAGCATCAGATATAAATATTTGAGGTTCTGGCAGATGATAGGCCAACGCCACGTACCCTAGGCTAAATGCAGCATAGCCCTGGCCTTCCACATTTCCTATGAGCATGGTGGTTGTATTTGTATGGGGTAGAATCCATCTAATCACCTCAGAACAAGGGAACAGCTCTGGTCTTGTATCCACCTTCATGATGGTGGATCTATCTATGTTTGCATAGATTGTTTCTTCTTCTAGACCCATGTCGAGGACCTCCCTGCGGGAAATCAATCTGTATATGTCCCCCCATTTGTACTTAGGCTCAACACCAGAAATACATTGGGTATCTTCATATATATACTCAGTCTTTGTGACGACCTCTATTTCTGGTTGTTCTTCGACCGCAGGGGCCTTCTTCTTCTGTCTTTTGGACATAGTGGGCTCGGCTTCTTCCTGCCATATATAACATTGTAGTATTGAGGCATTTAAGGTGCACACATTTACAAGACAAAGTGCAACCCTTTATTTTATCTATGTAAGTTGATGAAACTATAATATAAGTTTGCATATTCGACTAATTAAACGCACACTACTTCGTGCTTTTGTCTATATGATGTAAAACATTTTGTATGGTATTTACAACATCCCATCAACCATCTTCAAAACAGCAATAATATTACATCCATATGCAGAGTGCTATTTAAAGTGAAAGCAGGCATAGAAACCAATGCATGTATGCACAATCCAACAATGCCCTAACTATCAGAATTACTATCATAAACAGACTAAGTCCTGTGCAATAAAGTGGGCCATCATCTCGCAGTGTCATTTCTCCTATTAAACAATTAGCAAGGAAAATGTATGGATCTTAAAAGCAAAGTACAAATGTACTGTCCAACAATTTATCAATGTGGTCCATTGCCCAGTAAATGAAGAAACGGGTTATACATATAAAGATCATGCTACCCGTCTAAACATTTTGACCACAATGCTGTTTGTGAGGGGGGAATTACATCAATTCGAATACACGCTGCGGGATTTAACAACATCTTTCTGCATACGATGCTCTCATCGAACCTCCTATCCATGCTATACTCAAAACCGCAAACCACTACCACGGCACAGCCTAGGGTTTCATACAGCCGAGACCGACGGACTGTGCGGGACGGTGCGGGCAAAAGATTGGGGTTCGAAACCGAGCACACATACTGGGAAAAATGACCAGCGGAGGGACCATTAAATCACAAGAAAAAACACCGCAAACACTTTTGGACCTCATCATTATAAGGGAAAACCAGGTGCAGGCGGCATAACGGCCGCCTGCACCGTGTCTTCATCCACTGGGCGCGGGGTGAAACAATACAGCCGAGGTTGACAATTAATAAATACATGGGTTTTAAATGAAAAGAAAACAAACGCCCCTCCCTCCTAACCGCCATCAGTTAACCTACTGAAAAAACTCACTATGAAGGCGCAAAACGCCGGGCGGGCAAGAGAAATCGACTATGGAAAACCAAAACAACGGTAGAACCTTGCACGTATGTAAATGGGGTTTTCCTAAACACCTAACCGCAGCATACAAATCTTGAAAGGAACAAAACACGGCAAGAATGGCCTACCTGGTAGCGACCTGTAGCTGACGGGACGAGGACGGTTGAGCTTCCAACTGACACCTGGATGCAAGCACTGGCACGATAGTCCACGGGGTTCGAGGGATCGATAGCACGGAGAGGATCATGACAGCTCGGGCCCAAAATAACAATACAATACCCCAACTCCTATCCCCGTATATATAAAAAGAAACCGCACGTGCGAGGAGACCATAAATCAGGCGTTGGAGGGTTTTCATACCGGCAGTCGAGAATGATTTTCCCTCCTCAACGGCAAGCGGGTCCAACGTCTATCACGCCAGGTATACGCATGGCAGGAACTAATCGGCAGGTCGGTCGTCGGACAGTTCTCTAATCGGGAGGTTAAAGCTCAGACTCATCCGCAACGGCGGGATAGAAGATGGCGAAAGCTTCCGATTTTGTTACACGCGTCAGACGTTGGGAGGATTTCACATCGGATGGCGAGAGCTCACAAGCCTTCACAATAGTGGGATGAAAGATCGAAAGATCATCCGATTTCTAATTAGATAGGCACTCGCCATAAATAAAAGATCGGCAATCGGAAGGTAAAACTTCAAAATGGCCGCAACGGCGGAAAACTCAAGCAAAACAACTTCCGATTTCAACAAGCTTCAAGTACATTTAATAGCAGCAATCTAGCTAGTTTCCAAAGGAATTCCAAGGTAGAAAGTAGGGCAACTCAGGCATTAAACATTCTGAGCAATCATTGCATCAAAGTAGGGAAGAAAACAAGCTAATTCATCAAAGGAGGGTCCCAATTTTTTTTTAGAATTTTGGGAAATTGTTGCAGGTGCAACAATTGGCGACTACCTAGTGAACTCCAGATCTCTGAATTAAATTTTCCCCAGCTCAAGAGTGTCTGACTAAAATCGAAATCTTCTAGATGCCTGCATTCCTAAGCCAGCTCAAAATATGCATTAAGTTACTCAAATGAAGCCCATTCTTTCAGGAGAAGGTAACACCAGTAGTGTTTTAGGTCTGAATAACTCTTTTGAGGCCAAGTATGTGAGGTTTATTTTTCCTATCCTTAGGTAGTTTCCAGCTTGGACCCCACAGGATTGTAACAGATAGTAAGCAGTATAATCCTTTTGTTCCTCATTCCCATGCCACTTTGCACTTTGGTGCTATTTGAATTTTTATTCCTTTGATATGAGTCCTCCTGCAGGCCTTTCTTACTGAATTTTAATTCAGGATCCTCTATCCCATAGTGTCCTTTTGTGTGAACAAGATACTTCATATTTTAATTCACGGACGGAGAGGATCATGTGGCCATTTTAGTATTTCATGCTTGTCAAGTTTTGTTTTGGTATGTCTTATTCCTTTCAGGAGTTTTGACTCTTGATAGCTTTTAGCTTTTCTGACATTATGGCATGGGATCGTTTATATATGATACACTATCTTACTCTGCTTCCTTTCCATGGATCTTATGCTGTCACCCCCTTGGATATTAAGATGTGAGGTGGACGGAGCCTCGAAATAGTATTCCAGACCTTCTTTACTTCTGAGTTATTTACGGGGGTTAAGTGAGACTTCAATGAATGCATGCCAATTAGGAATACGGTTACTAGAAGACATTCTTATGCTTTAAAGCACAATCTCTCACTCATGATTTTAGTTAATAAAGAACCCTGATGCTTCCATTGCAACCAAAAGTTTGCCTCTTTATTCAAAACCAAAAGGAAAGAAAGCGAAGTACTAAAGGAAAACATCAGCAAAGCAAACAATCAAAGAAATAAAAATATCAAATAATTTAATGCAAGAAAACCAGCACCTAGTAAAAACAAACAATTTATTTATGTACAAAAAGAAAAACAAAAGAAAACAAAATTTTTTTCCCATTCCTGAAATTTTTAAACTAGAGGATTAAGGAATGAGCTGGATTTAGACATGAGTTACCTAACCATGGTCCAATTGTGCTGGTATTGAAATGGAACCCATATCTAAAATCCTGCAGTCATCACTTTCAGCCTGAGGAAGTTGAAGGAGCTCAGGCTGAGTGTCCATCACAGGGTTGGCCCTTTTTGAGGAATGATGTCTTAGCTTAAGCTCATTCAGGTAGTTTCCCAGGATAGAATCAGCAGAGTCATTGCCTTCTCCTAACTTAGTGACAGTATACTTCATGTATGGTTCTCTTATAATTTTTATTGGATTTGGGGTACCTTTGAGAGGCAACAACAGGTGAGACCAATCTGAAGCAAAAAAACCTTTCAGCCTGGCAACCCAATCTCGGTTGAGAATGAGCCCATATCCCCTTGGTATGTCAGCCACCATAATATCAATGAATTGGCATATCTTGTTGTTTGCGGCCAAACGGATGATGACATTCTTCATTTCTCCCACCACCTTGACACCTGTGCGATCTAATTGCGTTACTTCACGAGGTGTGGACTCTAGCTGTCTGTTAATATTTTTACAAATCTCAAGGGGCATTACATTCACTACTGCTCCAGAGTCCATCAAGCAGTTATGCACATTATAATTCAATATTTCTAGAGTCAAGAGGAAAGGCGGGGTGTCAAGGTTTTCTTTCCAGCCTGGTTCTTGGTCTTCTTCTCCTAGCTGGTTATGAGTAGGTATATCCTTGGTTAGCTCATGAGTTTCATCAAAGTTTTCCCCACTACCACTTGTCTGTTCATCTACAAGTTCGACAGTCTCAATGATTTGCTCGGTCCTCTGGTTGAGGGCAATGTTCTCATGCGTTTTGCCTTCGTCCAAATTCTTAACATTCTCCTGCACCTTGTTAATTTTAGAAACCATTTCATTTTCTTGGTATATGACTCCCATGTCCTTTGTGATTGTAGTTGTGCATTCAGATTTAGGAGTGTCATCTTCAATGCCAAATAGTGAAATACCATTCCATGAGAACATAGTATCATCCTCTGGTTTTCTTATGATCTGTTTCTCCTTTTCTTCCTCACCACTGTCCTTAATCAATTTAGGGTCCAACAGCTTGTTCATCACCAATGTTATTGAATGTAACCATTGAGGACACTTCTTCTCAGAATGAGGTTGTTGGTGAAAGGTATATAAATTATCCCCTCCCACTTCTGTTATGTTTATTGATGTCAAATTGGAAGGAGGAACTTGCCATTGGTCGTTGTTTTCTCTTTTCAGATAGTGAGGCTTATAAGATTTCTAAATGTCTCTTTCCCTTTCCAGATCTATTATTCGGTTGGATAATTTCTGGAGCATTTTCATCATTCCCTGGTAATCATGTGGTTGATCTTCTCTAGGTTTAGACAGAAGTGAGATTCTTCCCATCTTAATCTTGTCTTCAAGTGAAACAGGATAATCTTCTACACTCTCACTTTCAGCCTCTACCCTTTCAGCCTCTTCATAAGTCTCTACCAGTGTAGGCTCGACTTTCATCTTGGCAAACATGGCCAGTTCAGGCCCCAGGGCTGAGGTGTAGTACTCAATTAAAACCTTGTCTGAAGGTCTGTCAACTGCAGAAAAGTTTTTTAGGTACATTGAAAATCTCTGAGTGAAACTATGTACCTTTTCATTCTTCTCTTTTCTTAGCCTACCAAGACCATTCATCAATGAGGCATGTGTCTTCTGAGCTGTATATTTACTTCTAAAAACTCTTTCAAAGGTGTTCCAATCAGGAATGGAGTTTGCAGGAAGACTGAAATACCAAGATGCTGCTGCTCCTTTCAGAGTGTGCGGGAACAGCCCACAAATCACATCTTCATACTCCCCAGCCCTTAGCCCCTCTAACGCTAGGTAAAATCTTTGGAGGTGATCATCGACAACAATCCCTTCTTCAGGGTGAAACTTAGGCAAAAGCTTGTCAAAGGCTTGAGGTAGATTATGCAAAGGAGGTGTTAAGTTCAGAGGGGACCTAGCTCTCCATGACGGCAAAGGGTTGGGTTGATTACCAGCCATGAGCAAAGGTAAACAAATAAGCCACTGAGAAAAACAATCCTTCAAGGATAATACAAGAATCTGCAAATTCTTGAGTTAGGTTTCAAGCTTCGAAACATCTGCTGGTAGGATAGTCTCGGGGAATTAAGTTCCATGGCCAGCCATTTACTGGCGGCCCTCCTTCTAGCGCCAGAACTGTTGAGGCCTGGAAATTCGCAGGTGGCAACAGAAAGGGATTCTCCCCAATCAACGTTCCCAACTAGCCCGTTGATTGTTTGGTATAGGGAATCCATCCAGTTTTGCGGTCCGGCTACCGTAGGTCAAACACAAACAAAGGCTTTACCGGTTTCGGCCCGGTCCACCGGAATTTGTATTTTAACTTAAGAGTGCTATGCAAGAATTCGAACTAAACATGCAGGGTGGTGAAGAATGCAGGGAGCAGTCACAATGTGATGCGCAGGTTCTTACCTCTCGTCTTGGGCTCACCAACATTTGAATCACACATGCATCTATGACCTAACTATCTATCTATCCCTATCTACCTATCCCCGGGGAGCCAACTTATATTTAATATATATGAGTAATGCCGATGTGCACACATGATAAAAGAAATTACAGATAGCTGACATTTACTTTTACAAGCATGAACAATGAAAGATATTTCTGCAACCAGATAACTAATTGTTTCATGATAAGCATGCATTACTCATGGTGGTTATTTCATAAAATAAATTAGAAATCATTTAAACAAGACATAGGTCATAAGTTAGAACGATCTCACGATTCATGGACACAATGCTGAAAAACAAAGTAGTTCATCTTTCAACTATCCATGGCAACACATTTGAAATCCCACCAATCTTCTTTCAACAGGCAAACTGTAACTTCTATTGCAAAATGAAGTAGTTCTTCTTACAATATATCATCACCAGTCTTACTGGGGAAAAAATCCCTTTTCCATTCTATGCTTCCTACTTTTATACAAAAAGGCCAAAATGGTTGGGCTGCGCAAAGTGACCTTTGGGCTTCCCGACCTTTTGCTTCCCCAACGCTTCATTTCTCAAAAAGCTTTTACAAAAATATTAAATTATTACAAAGTTGACCGGTCCTTTATTAGGAAGGTCCCGCCTGGCTATCTAAAAACTTCTTCCACGTTGCTGCTTCAGCAGCAATGCCTTCAAATGCACATGGCTCCAAGAACTGAATGTTGATTTCAAACTTTTCAACTTGGTTCTTGATGGCCTCGATCCTTGCTGGGCTCAATCGAAGCTGATCTTCTAGAAACTGCATGCTAACGGCTGCCTGGCCTACCTCGTTCGTCAGTACTAGGTCATCAATGGCTCTAATATGCCGAGTTATGGCCTCTGCATCTTGATATCTTTTCTATAATATTTCCATAAAGGCCTCATGGTCCGGGAACTCTTCAAGCCTATGCTCAGCCTCTATTTGACATCGGTTGTACATATTCAGGAGCCTTCTGAAATACTCTGAGCATGCTCCCTGCGTCTTTTTTACAGCCTTCTTGAAGTCTTCTGCAATACTAATGGCGAACTCTATCAGGTTGTGATCTCTCTTGAGGGCTTGCTGGTCTTTTTCTGGTAGCCCTTCTGGAGTCTCGGCATCATCTTCAGGCCTTGCCATTCTGGCACTCAAGACCTCAAGAACTTCCTAAGATCGATCAATGAAGTATGAGGAAGTTTCCATGATTTCTTCCAGCCTGCTGTCAATTTGAAGGACTTTGCGCCTCTCTTCTTCCAGAGCTGTCTGCAGCTGTAGCATTTGAGCTTTTTGAGCCAGGATATATTCTTTAAATGGGTGTAAATCGACTTGCTGTTCCTTGGCTGCCTCCAGATCAGTAGTCAGAGAGGCTAGCTTCCCTTTCAGCTCTTGAACCTGTGAATCACTGGCCTCATAGATGACCTTCTGCTGCTCTTCCAGTTCTATCACCTTTGCCAATAACTGCTCCTTATCACTCTTTAGACTTTGGGCTTCCTGTTGTACATTTTCTAGGGACTCCTGTGTTGTTCCCTTTGCTTGCATCTCCACTTGAAGGGTATAGAATTCACCTTTTGAGGATTCCAGTTCCCTTTGCATGTGCTCATATTTCCTCTTGAGTCTATTACCTTCATCTCTTTCTTTTCTCAGTGTATCTTTTAGCTGAGCAGAGGTCTTCTTAACTGACTCTAGTTCAATCATCACCCTGTTTATGTTGTCCTCGGATGCATCAATCATGGCAGCCCCTGATCTTATCATGAACCTAGGATCCTTGTCTATCCCTAGCATGACAGCGGTATCTGTGACCATCTTCCCTGATAGATCTTTCGCTTCCACCTTCTTTTCCGTCCTCCTCATTATTCTTTTGGTGGCCCTGTCATAATAGACAGTACTAAAATCGGGGACTTCCTCTCCTTTTTTCTGAGTGAAAGGTATTAGCTGGAGCGTAGGGGTCACAAGAGTGCTAGCAGCAGGTACTTGAAGGATTTGTACCTCGGGGTTTGCCTCCTCCTGGGTCTGTCCTGTTGATGTTTCAGCAATTGATTGTTGTGGCAGCTCTGTTTTTTCAGCCTCCTGCTTTTGGAGCTCTTCCTCTAGCTTTCTTTTTGCTTCTTCAGCTGCCAGTCTGGCTGCCTCTTTATGAATAACATAATCTGTTGCGTATTTGGGCAGCAATAAGGGGCATTTCGTGCCACCAAACATTCTGATGTACATGCCATTCTCAGTCAGGAAATAGTCTGCATGCTCTTCTATTACCCGCATGGCCTCCTCTGACATACAGTCGCACTCCTTCCGGAAGATGAGTGCGTAGAGTGGCATGATGAATTGCTCGCAGACCTCCCTGTAGTGGCTATGGTACTGCTGATCCCACAATGGTTTATAAGCGGCATACACAGGCATCCTTTCCCTGTCCCAGACACATTTGAGACCAGGGAAAGGATGGTTGCACAGTATACAATCTACCAATATCGAGCTCATGTAGAATTCGACCCTTTTCTTGGATTCTCCTCCCAAGGCAGCAGCCACGCAAGAAGAAAGACTTCTTGATACTACGCTGGCCCAATTGAATACTGTTCCTTGGGTTGCTACATGGAACATAATGGGTATCCATTCAAATTTGAAGAGTCTGCCATGGGCTCTCCCGAAGATCCTATTCAACATCAGGGCTATAAATCTGTAAGGAGCCCTTAAGCTTGCTGTATCATACTCTCCATTTGCTATGTGTCTGTACAGCTTTCCCGGTAAGAGCATTCTCTTAAGGGTTTCTATTAGGTCCATTCTGATGTTATCCAGCCAAGCATCAGATATAAAGATTTGAGGTTCTGGCAGATGATAGGCCAACTGCACGTACCCTGGGCTAAATGCAGCATAGCCCTGGACTTCCACATTTCCTATGAGCATGTTGGCTGTATTTGTATGGGGTAGAATCCATCTAATCACCTCAGAACAAGGGAACAGCTCTGATCTTGTAGCCACCTTCATGATGGAGGATCTCTCTATGTTTGCATAGATTGGTTCTTCTTGTAGACCCATGTCGGGGACCTCCCTGCGGGAAATCAATCTGTAGATGTCCCCCCATTTGTACTCAGGCTCCACACCAGAAATACATTGGGTATCTTCATATATATACTCAGTATTTGTGACGACCTCTATTTTTTGTTGTTCTTCGACCGCAGGGGCCTTCTTCTTCTGTCTTTTGGACATAGTGGGCTCGGCTTCTTCCTGCCATATATAACATTGTAGTATTGAGGCATTTAAGGTCCACACATTTACAAGACAAAGTGCAACCCTTTATTTTATCTATGTAAGTTGATGAAACTATAATATAAGTTTGCATATTCGACTAATTAAACGCACACTACTTCGTGCTTCTGTCTATATGATGTAAAACATTTTGTATGGTATTTACAACATCCCATCAACCATCTTCAAAACAGCAATAATATTACATCCATATGCAGAGTGCTATTTAAAGTGAAAGCAGGAATAGAAACCAATGCATGTATGCACAATCCAACAATGCCCTAACTATCAGAATTACTATCATAAACAGACTAAGTCCTGTGCAATACAGTGGGCCATCATCTCGCAGTGCTGTTTCTCCTATTAAACAATTAGCAAGGAAAATGTATGGATCTTAAAAGCAAAGTACAAATTTATTGTCCAACAATTTATCAATGTGGTCCATTGCCCAGTAAATGAAGAAATGGGTTATACATATAAAGATCATGCTACCCGTCTAAACATTTTGACCACAATGCTGTTTGTGGGGGGGAAATTACATCAATTCGAATACACACTGCGGGATTTAACAACATATTTCTGCATACGACGCTCTCATCGAACCTCCTATCCATGCTATACTCAAAACCGCAAACCACTACCACACCACAGCCTAGGGTTTTATACAGCCGAGACCGACGGACTGTGCGGGACGACGCGGGCAAAAGATTGGGGTTCGAAACCGAGCACACATACTGGGAAAAATGACCAGCAGAGGGACCATTAAATCACAAGAAAAACCACCGCAAACACTTTTGGACCTCATCATTATAAGGGAAAACCAGGTGCAGGAGGCATAATGGCCGCCTGCACCGTGTCTTCATCCACTGGGCGCGGGGCGAAACAATACGGCCGAGGTCGACAATTAATAAATACATGGGTTTTAAATGAAAAGAAAACAAATGCCCCTCCCTCCTAACTGCCATCAGTTAACCTACCGAAAAAACTCACTATGAAGGCGCAAAACGCTGGGCAGGCAAGAGAAATCGACTATGGAAAACCAAAACAACGGTAGACCCTTGCACGTATGTAAACGGGGTTTTCCTAAACACCTAACCGCAGCATACAAATCTTGAAAGGAACAAAACACGGCAAGAATGGCCTACCTGGTAGCGACCTGTAGCTGACAGGGCGAGGACGGTTGAGCTTCCAACTGACACCTGGACGCAAGCACCGGCACGATAGTCGATGGGTTTCGAGGGATCTATAGCACGGAGAGGATCATGATAGCTCGGGCCCAAAATAACAATACAATACCCCAACTCCTGTCCCCATATATATAAAAAGAAACCGCACATGCGAGGAGACCATAAATCGGGCGTCGGAGGGTTTTCATATCGGCAGTCGAGAATGATTTTCCCTCCGCAATGGTGGGTGGGTCCAACGTCTATCACACCGGGTATATGCATGGCGGGCACTAATCGGCAGGTCGGCCGTCGGACGGTTCTCTAATCGGGAGGTGAAAGCTCAGACTCATCCGCAACGGCGGGATAGAAGATGGCGAAAGCTTCCGATTTTGTTACACGCGTCAGACGTCGGGAGGATTTCACATCGGATGGCGAGAGCTCACAAGCCTCTGCAACAGCGGGATGAAAGATCAAAAGATCATTCCAATTTCTAATTAGACAGGAGCCCGCCGTAAATAAAAGATCAGCAATCGGAAGGTTCGGCAATCGGAAGGTAAAACTTCAAAATGGCCGCAACGGCAGAAAACTCAAGCAAAACAACTTCCGATTTCAACAAGCTTCAAGTACATTTAATAGCATCAATTTGGCTAGTTTCCAAAGGCATTCCAAGGCAGCAAGTAGGGAAACTCAGGAATTAAACATTCTGAGCAATCATTGCATCAAAGTAGGGAAGAAAACAAGCTAATTCATCAAAGGAGGGTCCCAATTTTTTTTTAGAATTTTGGGAAATTGTTGCAGGTGCAACAGAATCGTATAATAGTGCCCAGTCTCCCTCACAGAAGACCTTCTTTTTAATGAATCGGTCTTGCCAATTGGATCTCTATTGTTGAATTAACACTGTCTGGTCCACTACAGCTAACTGATTCTCATCTAGTTCATTCAATTGATTCAATCTTCTTTTCTGGGCTTCAGTTACATCCAGGTTTACTTCGGTGGCTGTCGTCAGGGTCTTGATTTCAAATTCAATTGGGAAGATGGCACTTTTTCTATACACTAAATCATAAGGAGAGAAAACTGTGGTGTTACGCCAAGTGGTGGGATATGCCCATAGTGCTTCTAGAAGCCTGTCAGCCCAATATTTACGATGGCTCTTAACTGTCTTGGTAAGGATGGCTTCAATAACTTTATTAGTGCTTTCCACCTGGCCATTGGCTTGGGGATGGTAAGGTGAAGCTACCCTATGATGAACATGATACTTCCGTAGCAGAGCTTCAAATTGATGCGAAATAAATTGCGGTCCCCCATCAATAACTACTTCCTTAAGTACCCTAATATGGGTAAAGATTTCACTGTATAGAAAGTCTATCATAGCCTGGTCATAAGCCTTCGCCAGAGCTACAACTTCTACCCATTTGGTCATATAATCGGTACAGACCAAGATGTAAGATTTCTATTTGGAATGAGGGCTGATAGGGCCAACTAAATCCAGAGCCCATCTATCAAACGGTTCAATTACTAATTGAGGTTGCAGAGCCATTTGATCTAATTTGTTGGGCTGACCCATCCTTTGGCAGCTATCACAGGACTGAACATATATTTTTGCATCCCTGAAAAGAGTTGGCCAATAGTATCCCATCCTCAGCACTTTGTGTCCTTTCCTTCTATATCCAAAGTGTCCCCCACAAGGTTCATCATGGCAGGCCTTCAGTATATGAAATATTTCATCTTCCCTTACACATCTTCTGATTTCAAGATCAGGACCTGTGTAAAAGAGATGATCGTTTACCCAACAATACCTAGCACTTTGCTAGATGATTTTTCTCTTTTCTCTTTTAGACATGTGCTCGAAGCTATCCTACAACCAAGTAATTAGCGACATCTGCATACCAAGGGGAATGAGCTGAAATTGTGAATAACTGTTCATCTGGAAAAGAGTCCTCAACAAGCAAATTATCATCACTATTAGTGAAACGAGATAAAAAATCAGCGACAACATTTTCTTTTCCAGGTTTATCTATGATGGTAATATAAAATTCCTGTAATAATAAGAGCCATCTAGTCACTCTGGCATCAGTGACGGGTTTGTTCATTAGATATTTAATGGCAAAGTGGTCAAAGTGCACAAATGTAGGATACCCAGTAATGCAGTGTCGAAATTTGTTAATGGAGTAGACAATAGCTAAGAATTCCTTCTCAGTGACAGTATAATTAAGTTCAGTAGGGACTAAGTTTTTACTAATATAATAAATTGTATAAGGTACTTGACCATCTTGCTGTCCTAAAACTGCTCCAATAGTGATATCAGAAGCATTTGAAGAAATGTGAAAGGGTAGGGTCCAATTGGGCCCTCTTAAAATAGGAGTTGTGGACAGCTTCTCCTTAAGCTTAACAAACGTTGTCTGGCATGCTTCACTCCAAACAAACTACACATTATTCATTAACAATGAAAACAAAGGAGAAGCAAGTTTGGAAAAATTTTCTATAAATCTTCGGTAGTATCCAGCATGTCCCAGAAAACTTCGCACCTCTTTTTGAGTTGCAGGAGTAGGTATATTTTTTATCACCTTGATTTTCAAGGGGCCCACCTAAATGCCATCAACAGAGATGAAGTTCCCTAATACTACTCCTTCACTCATCATCATATGGCACTTTTTAGTGCTTAAAGAGAGCTAGGTCTGTTTACAGCGAGTTAAAACTTTTTTCAAATTTTCCAATGCTTCTTCAAAATCCTTTCCATAAGGAGTGAAATCATCCTTAAAAATTTCTATACTGTCATTAACTAATTTAGAAAATATGCCGATTACAGCTCTTTGAAATGTTGCTGGTGCATTACATAAACCAAAAAGAAGCACTCTGTAAGAAAACGTTCCCCACAGACAAGTGAAGGTAGTTTTATCTTGGTCTTCAGGAGCAATCTGAATCTGATTGTACCAGCTAAACCCATCCAGGAAGGAGAAGAACTTATTCCTTGATAGGGTGTTGAGTACTTGATCAATAAAGGGCAAGGGAAAGTGGTCTTTTTGTGTGGCTTTGTTCAGCTCCCTATAGTCGACACAGACTCTCCATTTACCATTTTTCTTGGGTACAATTACAAGCGGGGAGACCCACTCGCTGTCTGAAATAGGATATATAAATCCTGCTTCCAAGAGTTTATGAATTTCTTCCTTCACTGTGTCCCTAAGATTGGGTTTCATTCATCGTTGAGGCTGACACACAGGCCAGGAGTCGCTTTTAATATAAATATGATGGGTGCACAGGTTAGAGGGAATACCCCTCATGTCTGTATACTCCCAGGCGAATGCCGCCTTGTGTTATTTCAAGAGACTGATCAGGCGCTTCTGTTCATCTAAGGAGAGGTTGGGGTTAATATTCAAGGTTTTTCCAGATTCTACCTCAATGGGAATACTTTTTGAATTTTTCAATATTGGGATTATATGTGTGTCACCGACTAGTGCTTCTTCTGTGATATTTTCTTGTTCTTCCTTACCCAGAGTAATGTTTAGGATTTGATAAACTTCTTTATTGACTGAGGTCGGTTCACTGATGAAGTTATTAATGGCATCGTATTCAGTTTCATCTTTAAAAGTTAAGGCTTTCCCTATAGTTAATAATGGCTAAACGCCTCCTCTTCCTCTGGCTCCATCCAAAAAGAAGTTTCAGCTTCTAGACTCGGTTGAGTTGGAGGATAGAGAGTGAGGTTCTTAGTCTTGGTTCCATCGGATATGGTCATAGAACCAGATCGAGAGCTGATGCAAGCATCAGCTGTGGCCAACCAAGGCCTTCCCAGGATCAATGGGTGTCCTCCCAGCTACGAATTAGGTTGTAAAACCAAGAAGTCAACAGGATACTCCCAAGAGTCAACTGAGATGACAAGATCATCCATAATTCCTTCAGGTTTAATGGTGGATCTATCTGCCAGTTCTAAAACAGTGGGGGTTGGCCTAAGATTAGTGAGCCCAAGTTTTATTACAGTCTCAATTGTCATGACATTAATTGCTGCTCCTAAATCTAGTATGTTGGGTATCTATGTATACCCAATCTGCACAGTGACAGTGGGATTCCTAGGGTCGTCATACTTGGCCAATAGGGTTTTTCCTGTTATTAGTGCTGATAATTTCCCTATGACGTGGATATTGGGAGGATCTCTAGGATTCCTCCCTGGTTTCTTTGTGCACAGGTCCCAAACAGTTCTAGCATAGATAGGTACGTCATGAAGAGCTTGAAGGAGGGGGATTTTAACATAAAGATTCTTTAACTCTCCTAAGAGGTTAAACTGAGGTTGTCCCCCTGTCCTTGGTAGCATTAATCTCTCGGGATACGGTGGTTTCCTAATCAGCTGGGTAGGCTACGTATCGCTGGATTTATCATTTTGTGTTTCAACTGTCCCATTTGTGGGATGTTCAGCATCTTCAATAATGGGGGTTGTATTGGATAGATGTTGTGGATTCACCCCTTATTCATGTACAGAGGGTGGAACATCTTCTATGATCACAGGATTTACTATTTTCCCTGACCGTAAATGAATATCGTTGTAAGGCACAGGAGAAAAGGAGTAGGCAGTCATGTTGACAGTCTCAAATTGATGGAATATTTTATTGTTTGGGTTAGGATTAGGTTGAGCAGGTAGTTGAGGTCGTATCGGTACATTAGGGGCATAATTGTTCTGCAACTGCAGCTGCGATTGCTGATGAGGGTATTGAGGATATTTAGGATATTGAGGAGGATATGGTGGCTGTTGATGTGGAGGTTGTTGAGGAAACTGGTTCCCTGGATGGAAATTCCTCCATCCAGGAGACCAAGAAGTAGGTTGGTGTGGTGGTTGTGTCCAGGGATTCCATGGGTTATAATTTTGTATTGAAGGTTGAGAAGGGTTCCACTGATAATAAGTTGAAGGGAATTGTGTATTCACATTTTGCATATTATTCCAATTGCTCATATTATTAAAAAATGGAAATGATTCCGAGGTCATAACTTGGTTTCGAGGTTGCCAAGGTTTCTTTTATGCAATGAAGTAGGCCAGTTCCACCTCTGGAGTTGATGCTTGCAGAAAACCCTTCACTTGGGGAAGTGAGGGGCATTCTTTTGTGTCGTGGTTCATCTCGCATAGCTGACACACCTCTACCTTGTCAAGCGGGAACTCCCTTAGAGGGTGGTTCTTTCTACATCGAGGGAAGAACACACCTAGTGTGAGGTCCTATACTGCCTATTTTTTCTTTGCGCTCAGGACGTCGATTTTTGAGGAGATAGAGCTCATCATTTATGTTTTAAAATTTTCGAGGAGGTTGCCTATCTCTGCATGGGTGGCTCCTCCATTAGATGAATTCTGAGTTCTGTCGAAGACATCACGTTCTAGCTTATCCCGTTTGTCCCGCCTGTTATTCCTGGAAGATCCCCTGGAGTACCTTTTGCATAATTCCACAATATTTTCAAAATATTGCTTGGAGATATCCCCCTTTCCTAATAGGTTTAACATATCTAGGAAATCATCCCTAATCCCACGAAGCAGGATTATATTGAGCACATCTAACCCCATGTTCATCTGTCCAGCTCTTTGCACATTTTATAAGAGCCTTTCTACAAAATATTCCAGACTCTCATCTTCCTTCTACACCATTTTTAAAAATTCTTCTCTTTTGTCTTTGGTGTTACAATATTCCTGATATTTCTCCAGGAACACCTATTTCATCCTGCCCCAATTAGTGACAGTTCCACCTCCTAGGCTCATGAACCAGCGTGATGCATTATCCTTCAGAGTGGCAGGGAAGAGCTTTAGCTTTTGTGCATTGATGATGTAGTCGTAGCTGCGACAGAGGATATCAAACTCGAAAAGAAATTCATCTGGGTCCTCTGCCACTTTTCCATGGAAGCGAGGCAACACCGATGGTGATATATTTTTCATAGGGGCTGTCCCTTCTGGCTGCTCAATTGGGAATTGAAGTGTAGCCATTGTCCCTTTAGGAAGGGAATGATTTTCATGATGATGGTTTTCCCCCATTGCCTCTTCCTCATCAAATTCATGTCTGTTACTCATTCCTTCTTCTATTTTCTCTTCTTCGTTTGTTCCTTTGTTCCTCTCCTCGTTATTTTCTTCGTTCTTCTCCTCGGTATTTTCTTCGTTCTTCCACTGATCAGTAATATTCTGGTGGAACTGTGTCCACTCTTCTTCAGTTACAACCTTCCTGTAAATGTGGTAGATCGGGCTTCTACCAGCAGGTCCGATTGTACCAGCTTTGTCCTCTCCTCTAGGGATATTTGAGGAAGTCGCGACCGCTCGTGTGTTCTCCACTGTGGACCCTAACACTGGCGCCCCAGGATCGGCAAGGCTTCTTCTGATAGGCATTTCGTGATGGTAGGCCCTGGTGGATGAATAAGTTTTTTCAACAAGATCGTCAATGAATGTCCTTCTGCCCAATTGTGGACCTCGACCGTGACCTAAACCACCTGCACTATTAGTATTTTGTGGGGTTTTGGGAGTCGAAAGATGATCATGCTTTACCCTTATTGTATTCATGCAACCCAAATCATTACAACGAAAAATGGAAAAGACCGAATAGAAACAATTACAGGATGCAACTAATGATGGTGTTTAATCTATCCTTCCTCGGCAACGGAACCAAAATGTCGGGCACCCAATATGCAAGTGAATTACAACTAACATACAGAGTGTACAATATTTATTGTCAACCCATGGACATATTGTATTCAAGGATAACATGCACAGTATATGCTTAAACACTAAATCATTTTAATTGAACAATACTATCCTTTGTTCGACTATGCTCATCCCAAGAATCTAATTAATCTACTTACCTTCTAAGGAATGCAATCACAATTACCTTCTGCTATGGCTTGGTCTAAGAATGGAAAAATAAAAGTCACATCTAAATTACAATTACAGATAAAGGGAAATCCTGTTCACACCACTTAATGATTAACTCAACTATCTAATCTGATTGTCCTAGGAATCCAAAAACATAAATTGAATATTGAGGCTAGGAATTCAAAATACAGAGATTGAGTTCAGTTGTTCTAGGGAATTGAAGTACAGGAATGAAATTCTGTAATCATAAAAATAAGAGACAAGCTGCAAAGATTCATGGAAACAACAACTAAATGATCTAAGGATGAACAGAGTTGTTACAGTTACCACACGAATTGCATAAGAAATAATTACCTACTCATTCGACTATCACACTATGCCACTACAGGTATCCAAGGAATGTAATCACGACACACTGCAAATCCACACTTGTTACAGCTTCCTATGAAGAAATAAAATTAACATAACATCACACAACAAAATAATTGAAAAGGCCTAATTTAACTCAGCGATCCCTGTGGAAGGCGGGCCCAGGATTCACACAGAGATGCTCGCTGAACACATGTAAAAACATTTAGATCAGAAGTAACTCCTTGTATTAAAAGACAAAGTGATTACACAATTCCTCCTCACAGCTAATATGATGAATTGATTATATGTTCAACAACCCCTGGCTCGAAATAGTTCTCCATATTTATACAATGTAAATCATAACATCCTATCCTATTATGGGGCAACCATGAAGATCCATGATCTTCAGGCGCCCTAAATGACAATAGATTTTACAAACGTGGCAGGATGAAAAGTAGGAAACATAGGAAAACTGTTGATCACCCCAGGAGTGACGATATCTTCAGAGTACAGCTACACAGAAGCAGCAATGCACTGTTGACCTCCAAGTATGACACATTCTATTACAGTTACCTTGACACAGATTTTTCCGGGATATCGCACTGGAACTGCATTCCTTGGGTAATGATAGGATGGATGGGGATCAACTTGAGCGATGAATGACCATCATTTTCGTAGCCTGTTCAACCCAATCTTCCTACAGTCCATATATATCAAAATACCTTTATAAACCATCATATGTTAGCGCACTGAGAGATATGAAGCCTTAATTATCACAATCATAAGTATTAATAAAATAAAACAATGACCAATCATACCTTGGTGGTTTGAAGAGTACAGTGGGGGTAAAATGTTTATTTGGCATGCTCAATGGAGTAGGATAGAACAAGAAGAGGTAATTAACGGTGGTCAAAAGAGGCCATTTCTGGGCCCAACAGGGATTGAACCTGGTTTGGGAGGGAGAGAATCCAACAAGGGATACACAACTTTTCAAGAAATTTTTTAGAGAACTTACCTACCCTATCGACTTCTCTTGGACAGACAGGTCAAACCTCAGTAGCATGTCATATATTGGTCCTTCATTAAATATTGGTGGAGTTCCTGAATTCAAATAACCATTATTCTTATCCATAAATTATGTATGGGACTTGAAAGATTCCCTTTTATCCTTTTGATTATCAAATGACACCCTTTGTTTTTTTGTGAATCCATATGTCTCGGTGTAATGCCCCTACTTGGAATTTTGGAGAAACATGCAATTTGGGCGATTTTTGAGATATACTAGTCAAGGTTGTAGGGGGTTACAACTGAATCCAAATGGTCTCAAATTTGAAATGAAAGGGTATGATTTTTAGGATTATATAATCCTCCCTTGTCCAAACTAATCTATTAGATTATATTTCCCTAACTTAGGAGTCATTTAGTTATTATTGGGTCCACTAGTACCATTGGGTCCACTTGGGATAATGGGGACACGTGTACCAGTAACTAGAGTGTGGGAAACACCTATAGAGGTTAACTACAATTGAATGCACCTTCATGCTTCAATTTATGCACCTCCTAGAACAATCCCTACAATTTAGGAGCCATTGGGAGTGCCGACACTAACCTCCTTAAGTTGTTGGTAGTTGGTGACTAGTCAAGCTTAGTTATGCTTCAGTTAGATGTTATCCAATTCAGTTAGCACCAGTATAGCATGGATGCATGTGGGTAGGTGCCTATTCTCACTTACTTCTCACCTACCACATTGGTTAGACTAGTTTAACAACTTATAACTGATTGAGAGACTGAATTAGACAACTAGAGTTAGCTAGTTAGCTCCGATAGTGACTTAGATACTTCTAGTTAGCCATGCAGTCGAATTGATTTGGTATATTCGAATCATATCTACATGATTAAAATTCTCCTTTATGCAACACCATTATATACTGATGGGATTAATGAAGTTTATATTGTAATTATACTGAGCAATACTTATTTATTTCCTGTGAAATTTGTCTTGTTCAGCGTGTATTATTCATTACTTTACACTGCATAATAATACAATCTAATTGCACTCATTAACTAAAGATCAATGGCACAATAATTCAAACATGGCATCGGAGCCTCCTCAGGAAAGCCTCAAGTATGTCCAATCTCCATTGTACACCAGAAGTAGTTGGGTTTGACATAAGTCCCGCAAAGTGTGCATTTCTAACTCTGGATTCGTTTAGAGAATTCTCTGCGGGCGTGAAGGACCCTAATAAAGTGTACACGTCAAGATGGAAATCTTGATTCAGACATAGTGCGAATTGTTTTTGTGTTTGTAGTGTTTTCTTACAGGTGCTACGTAGCTTGATTGAAGAAATTGACTGATCAGAAGGAGAATTGACGGATTCTCAATATTTCTTACCCTGTATCTTAACACCCTTCAATTATGTTGATTGGAGGGCAGATATGCAGGCCTTCTTGCACAAGCTTGTCCTGTACAATATGAAAATGGGAAGAGAGACTGAACCTCATCATCCTACTAAGAAAAACAAGTTCTTGAACCGGTTGGATGAAGAATTTGGCTTCCTTTGTCCTCACATCTCCAGGGATCTCCTCTTTCATCTTGCAGGATTGAAGAATCCCAAAGAATCTTTGGAGAAGCTTGAATTCTTGTTTGGAAACCAAGATGAGATTTGGGGACACATCTTGGAAAATGAGTTGATATCCTTACAACCTAGCAGTTTCAAGACTATCCAACAGTTTTTTACCAAATTCAAGTCTCTTGCACTACAATGTAAGCAGTGTGGAATAGAGAGGAAGGACGAGCAACTTGTGCTCTTGGTTCTCAGAAAAATTGGTTCTGAGTATTCTGTCTTCATCTCTACCTATCATTCCAGAAGAGATTCCATTCCAAATTGGAAGATGCCTTCACTTGACAGCTTTTTTGAGTCTTTATTACAGGAGCTGGACAAGTTGGTCCAAATGGGAGTACTCCAAACTTCCAAGAACCAAGCTCTTCTAATGTTGGACTCTACCAATGTGCAAGATAAAGGGAAGCACAAGGGGAAGGAGCATAAATCATATGATTCGAAACCAAAAGAGAGTCAAAATTCTTCCAAAGGAGCTTGGGGCTCCAAGAAGAAGAAATTTTTTGAAAAGACAAAGTGTCCTTATTGTATGAGGGGTTTTCATCCTAAAATCCAGTGCATGAAGAAGCAAATTGAGCAGTTGTCTGCTCTCCTTAAACATAACCATATTGCTCTTCCACAAAGAGCAAAGAAGTTTGATGATGGACAATCAACATAAGATCATGAGAGGTGCCATTCCTTGAAAGCTATCGTCACTCGGTCGACAGCCTACTTGGATGATTATGGAGCATCCAACCACATGGTTTCCTCCAAGGATTCCTTCACCACTCTCGACCTCACAGGAGTGCCTACTATTCATATGGATGATGACTCTCAGATCCTACCAGTAGGAATAGGTTCCACTAAAATCCAGTATGGTGAGTTCAAAAATGTTCTCTATGTTCCCTCTCTTGCAACAAATTTGTTGTCTGTATATCAGATGACTCACACTGGCTCACCAAAGCAAGTGGTATTTGGCCCCGACTTAGTAGAGATTACAAAAATATCATCTAGGAAGACTATAGAGAAATGAATTTCATATCAAGCATCCAAGGCATATTTTTCTCTCATTTCATGCCATACTTAGATCCAGTACAACCACAACTTCTATTCGAAGCAGATAAAGGTATCAAAACTCCTTTACTTTCTATTGCAGATACAGATTTATTGTCTAACATTTCATATTCAGATTCAGGTTTAGAAGAAGAGGAAGACCAACATGATTTATATATTGAGTTTATACCTCAAAGATATCTAGATCTAGATCCAACATCCACTTAATATCAACAACCTAAATGGGCTCAACAACTCATTAAAGCAGCTGGGGATGGTGCTCGGATCCAGATGATAAGAGAAGAATGAGTTCCAAGTATCAGAAAGAGAATGTTGCACTGCCCCACATAGATCCAATTCTCCCTGAGAGGTGCTTCATGATGTTGGGGTTAGATCCTCAAACATTCAAGGAAGCTTTCCATGATCCTAGATGGCAGGTAGCTATGGATGAGGAAATTGATTCGCTACATGAAAATAAAACTTGGGATCTTGTCTCCTTATCTCCAAGGAGGAAACTTGTTCAGTGCAAATGGGTCTTCAAGACCAAGATAGCCTCTTATGGAACCAAAACTAAGTTCAAGGCTCGGTTGGTGGCCAAAGGATACTCTCAGGTTCAAGGATTGGACTAGAATGAGACATTCGCTCCAATAGCTAGAATTTAATTCTTTTAGATTGTATATGGGTGAATTTTGGCCTTGTTTCCAAAGCCCATAGTTGTCCAAGTTAGGATTAAGGGAGGGTGTTAGTATTATATAATCCTCCCTTGTTCAGATTGGTCTATCAGATTATATTTCCTAACTTATGAGTCATTTAGTTATTATTGGTTCCACTAGTACCATTGGGTCCACTTGGGCTAACAGGGCCACATGTACTTGTCACTAGAGTGTGGGGAACCCATACAGAGGTTAACTTCAATTGAATGCACCTTCATGCATCAGTTTATGTGCCTCCTAGACCAATCCATACAATTTAGGAGCCACTAGAAGTGCTGACACCTTTGCTAGTGACAATTCATAACTCCACACAAAATTTACTTTTAGTGTGTTAAAATTGAAAATCTCTTGACACATGATGTAAACCTTGTGCACCCAAATGCATGTCATATAGGAGAATACTTCAAATGTTGTGCAGCCAACTTGATTTCCATGTTGTCATATAACTTCAAATCTAAAAAACAAGTAACCCCTTCCCTCCTAACCTGCAAGATTTTGAAGCAAAATGAAAATAATTGACCTCCCATAATACATATTAGTTGTATAACTTACCTTAATTAATAGATTGAACAACGGTTTGTGTAGTTATCATGTCATTTCCCTACATTTTCATTAAGTGAAAAATATATCAGTTTGCAAACACAATAATGCTTATAAAATTAGATTTTTAATGCCTATTGATATAATTGTATTAGAATATATGACAACCAATAAAAAAAACTAAAACTATTAATGTATTAGAGACATTTGAGATTATCTGTATTATACTAGTAGACTCATATAATATCATTATTATACATGTATACTAGTGTATCAAATATATTTGAGGTATAAACTCATATAATATCACTATTATACAGGTATATTAGTGTATCAAAGATATTTGAGGTATAATAGAGATATTTGATATTTGAGGTATCAGATATTAAAGAATAAGAACTTAAAAATTTCTCATTTATATGCAAGGTCTTTGCAATCTCCTTGAACAAAATCAGGCCATCAGCTATGTTACCCCATTTGTATGTCCATTTGTAGTTTCTTTTTGAGTTTTCTGGGCAGGTATGAAGCATGAAACAACTATAAAATCAATTTTGGGCAGTGAAGGAGTAGCTCTAGGCTGACCTGGACTCGAAAGTTACCTTGAAATTCAGTTTTGACACCTTAATTATGGATCTATATAATTCTGGGCAGATGAGTAGTGGTAAGAAACATTTATGTGCACATAGTGGGGTGAATGTTTGTGATGGAAGCCTTAAAACACAGTTTTATGTGTACCAAAAGCAGTGCAAGGAAATTTGGGTCATAATGAAAGAGATATTAAATCTGAGTTGTGCCTTGATATCAAACTGAATCAGCCTGTCTCATGAGTTTCCTAGAGGAAAACTGTAGTGGTTGGCTATTGTCGTGGTTGCAATTCAACATGCTGAGATATATATGTTTGACAAACCTTCAAGTCATCTTGATGCAAGACATCAGGTTGATTGTTAGAGTAGCTTCTAATTATTACTCTAGTCCATGAGGATGTGGTTCGAAGGGAGGTTAGTTGGAACATCTCTTCAAGAAGCATTGAAGAATGTTTAATGAAACTCATGAAAATATGTACAGTTTTGAACCCTGGAGTTGCTCATGGTTTGACTATAAGGTTGAGTCAAGAATGTTGAAGGCAATGCAACCAATGCTTTGCTGGAAAATCTATTTTTGAGACCAATCTAAACAAACTTATATTGGGTATGCCTTTGACACAAAGAAAGGAGATTTGCTACGGGTTAGGATTTTGTCCATGAAAATTCTTAGTGTTAAGGAAACTACTTCCATGCTTCTAGTGTTTCTTGAATGTTTCGCTCCTACTTTAGCTAGTATCTCAAGTAATATGCCTCCTGTAAATTATGAAATTCAAATCAATATGCTGTCTGGTCAAGGAGGGAATACCATAGTAGTTTCTTAGGTACTGTAGCATATCAACAAAAATGAAACATCTAGAATTGCAAAGTCAGTTACTTGGGCACCATTGAGTTGGGGAGAAATCTGTGGTACAAGTGCTTTTGAGAACTATGACTTGACTGTTGAATATGTAACCAAAGCCCTTGTTTGCATCGTGCTGTCAGGGACTATTCTCGATGGTTACACAAAAACTTTGAATGGTTGTGAGACATATCGACATTTTGATTCACCATTTTTGTCTTCCAGATCACGTGATTGTAAAGAAGAAGTATTTTGGAGAAGTAGTAAATGGTGATCATATGGTTCATGCTAGGTATCAGTTACATTTACGAGGACAAAGAGACTAAGCTTGAGTACTCTGGTGAGTTTTAAAAAATTGGCATTCCCTTTGAACGTTGAATGGATAGATATGTGAAATCTTAACTTTGCCACAACACTTGGAAATTCTTTGGTTCTCCATTATCAATTCGTGTGTAATTGTACGTCTCCTGACGAGATTCTTGAACACAGATTCTCATGTGCGTTCTATACTTTCTTCATGATGAGGATTCTATATAAGTGAGAGGGGACAAAGTTTGAATCGTCCCTGAACTCTATGAGGCCTGGAATTCAACGACCTAAATAATTTTTTTCCATTTTACAATGCATTTTACATGAAGCTGCGAAACGAACCCGTCATTGATGAAATATAAAACTAGCATACCCCAAATCGCCGAAATGAAACACCAAAGAGAACTTCGATATGTTTTAAAAATAAAAGAAAGTTGTCTGTATATAATAAGAGTTTATGTGATGGAAGCAAGTCTAGAAAAATTAATGAAAATAAGTTAAAATAAGCTTTATTGGGTGGTACCATTCACTCAGTTTTCTTCATAGTTCTTTAAGTGGTTGTTTTCTTTCAAGTTTATGTTATAACCATTTAAACTATATGTTTTGGTTTAATCTGCCATTATGTTTGGCAAACCAAATCTTCATTGGTAGGAAGCATTAACCAATAAATAGCTATCTAGAATTACTAACAACAAAAGATACAAAGACTATAAAGGAAGGAGACAAATACCATGGCATATAAGGGGAGTCTACTTTATATGCACTATGCCTCTCTATTTTATATTGGTTGCCTACCCTCTTTGCTTCTATATTTATGTTGGTTATATCACTTCCACCCAGCTAACGTTATTTTCAACGACTCTTACAATGCCTTGACAATGCTATCGTACATCTATTAAAATGTTGCCATACCTCTCTATTACAATGCTGCCATACCTCTCGCAAACCAAAATCTAATGCGACACTTACAATGCCTTGACAAAGCCATCTGTTACAATGCTGCCATACCTCTCGCAAACCAAAATCTATTTTTTTTTCCATGGAAAAAATCGTAATTTTATCTCAGATATGAACAAAATTACATTCACATATGTATAAAAGGTAGATAAAGTACCCCATACATTGTCAACAAAAAAATAATAAAATGTTTCAATAGTATTACATTTGGTAAAGTATCCACTGATAAATCAAAACAAGTTTTAGCAAAAAAAATAGATTACATATATCATATATCGGAAATATATCCACAAAAAGTTTGTCTTTTAATCCATGCTCAAACAACAAGCATTTGTTCCTCATTGAACGGTCGATGATCCATCAACTTATAATCTTGGGCTCTATGCCCACTACGGTTTAAACGTGGATCATTGAAAAAAAATTCTATGCACTGTTCGTGTGTATCCTCGGATTGTTACTGTATGTCCAATTGTCTTTGCAGATTCAACGATTTCATGATCATTGCCCCCCTTGTAGGTTTTCTCTCCAAATAAATGGATCTCTTGACAGTCATTCTCTACATATCTCAAGCAGTATGTTTTATCCCATCCCTGAGGAAAAACATCAAATTTGATTTGTCCTCCAATCGAATATGTCACATTCAGAGATGCAAACTTTTCATGAAGCACTTCAACCATTTTTGTACGTGTGCCATGAACCTTATCATAACACTCAAACTCATATCTTTCTTCTTGACTACAGTTCCTCCCAATAGGTGACACATTAAGCATTCCACTCCTGAACTCTATGAAAGTTCCCCTTGTTATCGGGATACCTAAGTCAACAATGTAATGAAATGTAAAAATGATGAACTCCTTCATTTTTTCATCTCCAAGGAATGCTTTAAAGTTATGATTACCAATCATTTTCTACCTTTGTGAGCAACAAGGCCATTCTCTGAAAATACATAATCATAATCGAAGATAACAATTTTTCCAAGTTGCTCAGTTGTCTTTGCAATATCTGAGCTACCTACAATTCCCATTGCTACAACCTTACACAAATTTTGCATAAATTCTAACATGTCTTGGGAGACAACCTTTCTTGCAGGGGTGAGAGTGCCATCAACATCAAACAAAGCAATCATGCCTGTCTTTCTACTATCCATCTCAGTCGACGAGTAAAATATCCTGAAAGACTGAAACAACAACCAAGTGGATTTTTCTAATAAATCTGGGTCTTCCAGGCGGATCTGCTTTGCACCCACCTCAACCGTCCAAGAGTGATAAATGTCGTTCTCCCTAATAAATCCAAAATATAAAATATTTTGAAACCCATAATCAAAAGGCGAGCTTTCAGAACTCTGTGCTACATAAATCATTCAATCCCATATGATTTTCTCTAGAATGAGTTGTTTCCATCAGAACTCTATGCTACATAAATCGTTCAATCCCATATGATTTTCTCCGAAATGAGTTGATGGAAACATGATAGAAAGGAAGTCCCTTCGCCTTGCAGGGTTTAGGATGAGCTGGTAACTCCATGATTCCAGGTTTTGAATCTCCCTATATCTTTCTTTTTCCCTTTAACATTTAGTTTGCCCACAGTTGGGAAGTCTCTAAAGCTTGGCTAATTCTAATGAGCGAATTATATTGGTATTTTCATATTGATGCACGGGGTTTAAACACCCAAATGATGTTTTATCTGTTTTCCTCTCTTGGACCTCAATACCTACAAATATTCCTGCAATAATGTCCTGCGCTTTAACATTCCTCTTCTCATCATGAAAATTGTACCCATGGAGTCTATTTTCGTAATTATGGGTAGGTTGTCCCATCATTTTGTAGAGCTTAGCACACCATGAATACGCTTTCTCTGAGGTGATTTTCATTTTTCTAATCAATTTTGTGTAGTTACATCAATTTCAATTCAGGTAGGCTATTCCATCATTTTGCAGAGCTTAGCACACCATAAACACGCTTTCTCTGAGGCGATTCGCAGTTTTCTCATCAATTTTGTGTAGTTACATCAATTCACTTTGAATTTGCAATGGCATTATTTATGATTTTGCAGTGGGTTTGTTATCCTTCATTCTCCACGAACATAGTAACTATTTAGTAACTATTTAAATCTATGTATTTTCAACAAATTAATAGGTTTGAAGTAGATCTGTTAAAGAAATTCACCATGAGTTTGACTCCGGAGCAATCCCGTCCAAGGGAAATTTCAGCAACTCTTTTAGTGATTGGTTGGGATCCTCGTTTAGTGACTGCGGTCCATTATCTAACACTATTTGTTGTTTCCATTATAAACTGAAACGACCATAACTTCCTTTGTCACTTTCCTAACACATTGTGGAAGAAGACTCATCTCTACAAGTATCTGCACTTGAATTCTCCCGCATCATATTAATCAGCACCACGACCTCTTCCTCTTAGAGCTTGAAATTATCTGTGAAAGTGGGTTAGCGTTTAACAATATGAAAGTGAGTGGATTAGTTTAACCGAGGACAGGGGGAAACTCCTCATATATTGATGAGTCGACGACGAAGCCTGTAGAGAGGAACAACCCCTTAAATAACACCTTCAGTGTAAAAATATATGTGTCAAAACCCCAAATTTTCCAAAAAATTTAAAATTTTTAAATGCATATAATTTTCATAAATGCAGTAAACTAATTATTTAATTAGTTATATGTTACTAAATTCATTATCTGAGTTATCTATTTGGTTATGTTTAATGATAGAACAATTCTTTTCAGTTTACTGACTTGTTTTCTCTTTGCGACCACAAGGTGGGACTGTCATGAAAATTGGGCTTAATTAGCTTTCGAGCTAATGCAGAAAGTTTTCCTGTTCTTACAGACTACAGGTAAGAAGTTCGGGTGCTACTTCTCAAAATTCTAAAGTATTTAATTACAAGTTCTTCGCAAAATAAAAGCTCAGTAAAGAAAATAAATGCTAACCAATTTCCAAGTTTATTGAGGTAAATTCATTATACTGTCCTTCTTTCTAGTTGATGTAAATTTACAGTTCTTAATGCTTGTTGAACTATTCGATAACTATCATAGTCGTCAAGTGTAAAAAATGCTTTAAACTTTTCTTTGCAAGCAGTTTGAAGAAATGACATAGTTCTAAGTTAAGGATCTAATTGAAGTTGTGCACAAAAACATTCACATCACGATGGGTTTGGTTATTGCTTGGGATAAGAATATAATGTATCTTGATACGAAGTTTATGTATCACTAAACCCTCTTTCTAAGCTTTGGGGTTAAAAGGATTATAGCTTTATCCATTCTGATAAATGCATCATTTATTTTCCATGCCAAGCTCCTTATCTTTTCAGACCTATCATGCTCAAATACAAACTTTACTAGTTTTATAAATAAACATTCCAGGTGAAAGAGGTTATCAATAGTAAGAAGGATATTTACCCCAAGTTTATTTTGTAAATTTATTTTATAAATCAATTAGCAAAACTTGGTTAAAGTTATAATAATTCTAATACATAGCCATGTTTGAAATAATGAAAGGGTCATGGTAAAGACCGTGCCCATGAAAGGTTTATGGTCTAACCTTAAAGTCTTATAACCTTTGATTTCATACAACCCAAGCTTGTAGAAATGCTATGTCATAAACTTATTACTCTTTCTAGATTATATGATTTTGATTACCCATATAAAGGTCTACTAGAATAGTATTCGCCAAACCTAACTTCTATAACTCTCTTATTATATTATAAGGGTATAATCTTTTGATCTAAAGATGGTTAAGTGAAAAGATAATATATTATAAAGTAATAGGTCATAGTGTTGACCATGCTTATGATAAACATAAGGATGAATCTTGATTTATGTTGTGTAATCGATGGTATACCATAATTTAAATTATTGGGTCGTAATTCCTCCATGCCATTGATAAGCTTGTAATAGTTTATATTGTAATGATTTTTTTGGTTCTCATGCAACGTAATATAGGTTGAATTTGGAGCGAAGGACTATAGTGGAACCTTCGTAATCAACATGAATGATTTGTTTCATCGCCTCTATTGATTTCTCGTCGAGAACATTGGAAAATACCCACTGCATGTAAAACAATTTATCTGGAGACGTGGCATCACCGTGGCCAAGCGTCGTAAGGTTATAAGGCACCCTTGAACCCTAGCTGGGAATTCTCTCTATTATAGATTATCTTGTTTATATTACAATGTTAATATTTATAAAAATAAAAGAATAAGAATTAACTGTGATCTGTATTTGTTGATATCTTAAAAGAATAAGTTAATAGTTGTAGATTTTTATTTAAACTTAACTAGATAGAACAGAATGGATGAATAGCTTACATTCCTATCCATAAGTAATTTCTGATACCAACCAAATTAACTGTAGAAGTAAATCAAGATTCTAGCTAATCTTTCTTTCGATTTGATAATTATAGATGCAGTAGTTAAAAGTGGAAAGAAGTAGACTGTAAAGTTGTAAAGCATTTTTATTTAGCTTAACCCTACTCTAGTTTAACTATTATACCGTTTTCTTAAATTCAAATAAGCAATAAGATTTCTGAAGGTAAATACTGTATCTTGAACTATTTTATCTACCCACACATACTACTATTAGTAAATAATATAGCTTCTTTCTCTGTTTCCAATAAACTGACAGTCTCAGTCCAGGTTTAACACTACTCCTGGTACAAACGATATTTCTTCTGATTAACAAAATAAAATAAAATAATCTATAATTCCATTAACATTCTATTCTGCATTTTCATCATACTATCTTTATTTATAATTTCACCCCTCTGCTGGAGTACGGTCTGGATCACTCCAGATGAGGAAAAACACAGGTGGGGGTTTTATTTCTCATCAAAATGATTCTATTACTAAACAAACTAAGAACAACTTCATTACTAAACCATCTAAATCTTTACATCATAAAATACAAACATAACATTCAATCATACACAGACATTAAAACAAATATTATTAGATGGCAGAACCTGTTCTTGAGCTTGGATGACAACAACAATGGGAGGCCGTTCCTCCCTACCAACTCCTGGAGAGCACTCAAACAACGACTCCTCAGGACCCCCGAGCTTGCTCTGGTCTCCCTGGCTGGAACTAGGTTCAGCAATAATCAAGTACCAGCCTTCAGACTCTATACCAATTCTAAACTTATCAGTAAATTCTCTCAGCTAGCAAGCTGTATAAGAGCAAGTTACTGTAGATGAACTCTCAAAACACCTTCGTTATAGTTTTCCCTTTTCCCCAATGAATTCCTTGAAGTGCATTCCTCCTGAATGATTCTTCTCCTGGAAATATCTGAGCAACCTCAGCTCTATTCATTGGGTAATTTTAAAAGATTGCCTAGGTCTTTTTGGGTTAGTTGTCATTTATTGACCCACCTGCTCTGATCCCACTTTCTTGGGGGATCATGACCCCAAATGTAGGTAAGTTGTCACCTGCAACATAGGAAGTGTTTGAGGATGATGCCACTTGTCTTTTGCTCTCCACCGAGTTCCTTCCACCAATTTGACCAGTAACACTCTTATTAACAGCTCTCCCAAGCTGTTGTCTCCACTTTTTACTTATTAATAATAAAATCTTCAGAATTACATTCCACTTCTTTTCACTCTGTTGAGTCATCAGTTCCTACTTAGCATTAAATTTAACATAATGTCTTAGGAAATCAAATTAAAGCAATTAACATTATTTTACAAAATTGGGGAATGTGACATACACACCCCCTTAAAATGTAACATCGTCCTCGATGTTACTTATTCTTCATCCTCTGTAGTCTCCTAGAACAGATTCGGGTATGCCTCCCACATCTTACTTTCCAGTTCCCAGGTGGCCTCTTCAGGACTAAGGTGCTTCCATTGCACCTTCACCTGTCTAATGGTGTGGTTCCACAGAGTAATTTCCCTCCTCCCGAGGATACAGTCCGGTTCCACCAGAATTTATCCTTCTGGTTCCACCTGTACAACATTCCAATCAACCACATGAGTAGCATCATGAACATACTTTTTTAAAACAGAGATATGAAAAACATTATGTACTTTCAAGTTAGGTGGTAATGCTAGCTAGTATGCAACTTGACCAATTCTAGATAAAATTTCAAACGGACCACAGTAGCGTGGTGCTAGCTTTGCACAACTTCCCAGTATTAGATAGATTTTCTTTGGACTTACCTTTATAAATACATGCTCACCTACTTGGAACTCCTTGGGAGTTCTTTTCAAGTCTGCTTAGCTCTTTTGTCGATCCTGTGCCACCTTCAAATTTTCCTGCACTTGTTTCACAATTTCCTCCATTTCCTTCAATAATTCTGGTCCTAACACCAATCTATCTACTAAATTATTCCAAGAGATGGGAGTGTTGCATTTACGTCCATACAAAATTTCAAATGGACTAAACTTAGCTGATGACTGATAGTTATTATTATATGCAAACTCCGCTAGATGTAAGTAGTCTTCCCACTTACCTGGCTGATCTTTAACATAAATCCTTAATAAATCCTCCAGCACCTGATTCACTCTTTCAGTTTGTCCATCTATTTGAGGATGGAAGGAAATACTGAAATTCAATGTTGTATTTAATCCCTTAAACAAGGACTTCCAAAAATTTCCTGTGAATTTAGGATCCCTGTCTGAAATTATAACTTTTGGTACTCCATGTAACTGAAAAATCTGCTTTAAGAATATATCAGCTATATTGGTAGCCTTGTAGGTAGTTTTGACAAGAATAAAATGTGCTGCCTTGCTCAACTTGTCAACTACCACCATAATAGAGTCATTTTGATTCTGATTTTTGGGCAGTTCAGTAATAAAATCTAAGCTAATCACTTCCCATTTCCAGCTAGGAATAGGTAAAGGTTGTAGCAAACCAACTGGATGTTGGTGTTTGGTTTTCACTTGTTGATAGTCCAAACATCTAGCAATGTATTCAGCTACCTCAGATTTCATATTAGGCCAAAAATATTCTTTTCTTAGCATGGTTATAGTCTTTTGGTAACCTAGATGTCCTGAGTAAGGTGTTTTATGGACTTCGTCCAGAATTAACAAAACCTTAGGCAAATTAGGCACATACAATTTATCTTTAAATAATAAAAATCCATTTTCATTTAAACTATAACCTTTTATTAATCTTTCTGTAGGTCCTTCTTTAGCTGTAATTTGCAATTTCTGATAATTTTCATCTTGCTTTATCCCTTCTTTAAGCTGTTCATTCAAATCAGAAGTATAAGTGATGATTGCTGCTGTAAAGTTCAGCTTTTCATTTCTGCTTAATGCATCAGCCACCTTATTTTCCTTACCCTTTATGTGATGGATTTCAAAATCATATTCACTCAAGAAGGCTAACCACCTTACTTGTCGAGCGTTTAAGTTAGGCTGATCTAAAAGATATTTCATTCCTTTATTATCAGTCATTAGAATAAATTTCCTGCCTATTAAATGATGTCGCCACATTTTTAAGGCGTGTATAACAGCCGCAAGTTCTAGATCATAAGTTGCATAATTCTTTTTGTGGATTTTTAACTTCCTGGACTCATAGGCAATGACATGCTCGTCTTGAGTTAGAACACCGCCTAAACCATCATTATAGGCATCAATGCATACTATGAATTCCTTATTAGGATATGCTATTCTTAGAATAGGTGCACTAGTCAATAATGTTTTTAATTTCTTAAAAATTTCTTCACATTTTGAGTTCCAATCAAATTTCTTACCTTTCTTTTGCAAGGAAGTGATCGGATTTGCTATTTTTGAAAAGCCTTCAATGAATCTCCGGTAATAATCGGTAATTCCCATGAACAACCCAACATCTGTTACATCTTTAGGAACCGGCCAATCTAAGATTGCCCGAATCTTTTCAGGATCGACTGAAATCCATTCCTTAGTCACTACATGACCTAAGTACTAGATTTCATCCTTAAAGAAGTCACACTTGCTAAACTTCGCGAAGAGTTGTTGTTCTCGCAACTCTTGTAAAACTATCTTTAGGTGTTCTTTATGTTCTTATTCCATTTTAGAGTAAATTAAAATGTTGTCGATAAACACGACAACAAAATTAGCTAAGTATTTATGCATTATATTATTCATTAAGCACATAAAGACAGCTGGGGCGTTGGTAAGCCCGAATGGCATTACGACAAACTCCTAGTGTCCATACCTTGTTCTAAAGGATGTCTTGAAGATATATTCATCCTTAATTCTTACTTGATGATATCCTGACTTCAAGTCTATCTTTGAGAACACCGTGGCTCCACGTAGTTGATCAAATAGATCATCTATGCGGGGCAACGGATATCTATTTTTAATAGTCATCTTGTTTAGCTGGCGGTAGTCTATGCATAGTCGCATAGTTCCGTCTTTATTTTTAACAAAGATGACCAGTGCTCCCCAAGGAGACACACTAGGTCGAATGTACTTCTTATCTTATAACTCTTCTAATTGTGATTTTAGCTCATTAAGTTCTAAAATATTCATTCGATACGGAGCTTTCGAGCTAGGTACTGCACCCGGTACCAGTTCAATAGTGAAATCCAATTCCCTCCTTGGAGGTAATCCTGGAATTTCTTCTGGGAATACGTCAGTATACTCTTTTAAAACAGGAATATCTTCTATTTTTAACTTATCTATTTTAGATTTACTTGCCTCATATGTAATAGTTACTACATAGGATTTACATCCTTTTCTAAAAGCTCTTTTAAGTTGTAAAGCGGAAATCTGTCTGATTATGGTTTTTCTAGGGATACCCTTAACATTTACTGGTTGTTCATTACTATTTAAACACGTGAAAGTTTTATCATAACAATTTAAAACTACTTTATGTTGTTCTAACCAATCCATGCCAATCAGTAAATCATATGAGCCAAGTGGCAAAACATTAAGCTTATCTGTAGTTTTAAATTCATCCATAAGTAAAGCACATTCTTTCACAAAACAGGTTACTTTTATTTTTGCCCCAGTGGCTAATTGAACTAACTAAGAAATATCAAACTTATCGACAGACAACTTACATTTTTCCACCATCTGGGGTACAATGTAACTAAGACTAGCTCCTGGATCGGTTAAAATGGTTACAGGGGTTTGATTAATCATACCTTCCACTTCCACCATGGAATTCTGATAGTCAGCTTGGCGGTTCTCCAAAGCTGCATTTATTCTGGGCATAGTCCTCGCTAGTTCTCCAACAGTCATTTTTTCTTGCACAGTATGAATATTACGGATTGACTTTTTCCGGTTTGGGTGGACCGAGGCATAGTGTGGGCCATTACATTCCCAACACTTAACAGGCTCCTTACGTTCAAAACTCTTGGTAAAATTCCCATGGTTATTTGCAGCTTCCTTTCCCTTAAAATTATTCGAATTATTGGAAGCACCATTTCTATTTCCCTGGAAATTCTTATTGTTAGAATAATTTTTATTCTAATTATTCTTGAAATTCCTCTGGGGTACAAATTCCTTCTTCTTAAACTTAGGCTGATTGTTATTTTTCTTAGCCTTCCAGTTGGCTAAGCCTTCTTTCTTCTTGTTCTGCTCAAAACAAAAATTTTCCTTCCTCATTGCTTCCTCCAGAGTCTTTGGGTTATCATACTCAATTCTGTCCTTAATGTGATATGGTAGATAGCTGAGAAATCGCTGAACTTTAGGTTTCTCGTCTACTAGGTAAGGTACATACCTAAGCAAGCTTAAGAATTTACTGTTCAAGTCCTTCATAGTCATTGAACCTAACTTCAATTCGTAAAATTCTTTAGCTCTTTCTTCGTAATATTGCTGGGACAAAAATTTCTTCTTGAAGTACCTTTTAAAGGTACTCCAATTAACTTTCTTTTTCCCTGATACCCTTGACTCTCTTAAGATCTTGCCACCATATGTCCGCTTTTCTGGAGAGATTATATATTTCCATATTTGCCTTCAGCTAATTAGAGTAATTATATATATGAAAATATTTCCTCATCCCGGACAACCAGGACTCTGCTTCCTCCCCTTTTTCGGTCTCTCCATTAAAAGTTGGGGGTTTTATCTTTTTAAACTCCCCTAAAATTTCCTCATATGGTCTATATTTCTTCTTTCTGTCGTACAAATCAACCTCACTACTGTCTCTAGTAGTATGGTAACTTTGTCGTTCACCGAACCCTTCAGATGATGAACTACTTTCAGTTTTCACCAGCTTCATCTTTTTAGATCTTATTTGATGACTAACATCCTCAGATTTTGATCTTCTGCTCCTTCCTTCAGTTTGGAACTTTTCTATTAAAATTTGGTTTAATTCTTCCTGAGCCTTCAAAATCCTCTCATTCTCCCTCTTGACTGATTCCATTTCAGTCTTCAAATATTTTACAGTCTGCAACAACTCTGAAGAATTGGTAGTCACCTCTTCTATCATAGGTTCTCTAGGCAATTGTCTTGTTTCTGTGTCTGGAGACTTCTCCTGAGCATACTCTCCCAACTTTTCCATACTTGCTTGTTAAACTTCAGAAAAAGGAAAATTTTCTTCTGTTCTTAACATAAAACAAAATATATGTTAGCATCTTATTTTAATTTACTGTTCTTAGGAAACCTTGTTGGGCTGCATCAAGGCCTAGTGTTTGAACCTTGTGCTCTGATACCACATGTCAAAACCCCAAATTTTTCGAAAAATTTAAAATTTTTAAATGCATATAATTTTCATAAATGCAGTAAACTAATTATTTAATCAGTTATATGTTACTAAATTCATTATCTGAATTATCTATTTGGTTATGTTTAATGATAGAACAGTTCTTTTCAGTTTACTGATTTGTTTTCTCTTTGCGACCACAAGGTGGGACTGTCATGAAAATCTGGGCTTACTTAGCTTTCGAGCTAATGCAGAAAGTTTTCCTGTTCTTACATACTACAGGTAAGAAGTTCGGGTGCTGCTTGTCAAAATTCTAAAGTATTCAATTACAAGTTCATCGCAAAATAAAAGCTCAGTAAAGAAAATAAATGCTAACCAATTTCCAAGTTTATTGAGGTAAATTCATTATACTGTCCTTCTTTCTAGTTGATGTAAATTTATAGTTCTTAATGCTTGCTGAACTATTCGATAACTATCATAGTCGTCAAGTGTAAAAAATGCTTTAAAATTTTCTTTGCAAGCAGTTTTAAGAAATTACAGAGTTCTAAGTTAAGGATGTAATTGAAGTTGTGCACAAAAACATTCGCATCACGATGGGTTTCGTTATTGCTTGGGATAAGAATATAATGTATCTTGATATAAAGTTTATGTATCACTGAACCCTCTTTCTAAGCTTTTAGGTTAAAAGGATTATAGCTTTATCCATTTTGATAAATGCATCATTTATTTTCCATGCCAAGCTCCTTATCTTTTCAGACCTATCATGCTCAAATACAAACTTTACTAGTTTTATAAATAAACATTCCAGGTGAAAGAGGTTATTAATAGTAAGAAGGATATTTACCCCAAGTTTATTTTGTAAATTTATTTTATAAATCAATTGGAAAAACTTGGTTAAAGTTATAATAATTCTAATACATAGCCATGTTTGAAATAATGAAAGGGTCATGGTAAAGGCCGTGCCCATGAAAGGTTTATGGTCTAACCTTAAAGTCTTATAACCCTTGATTTCATACAACCCAAGCTTGTAGAAATGCTATGCCATAAACTTATTACTCTTGCTATATTATATGCTTTTGATTACCCATATAAAGGTCTACTAGAATAGTATTCGCCAAACCTAACTTCTAGAACTCTCTTATTATATTATAAGGGTATAATCTTTTGATCTAAAGATGGTTAAGTGAAAAGATAATATATTATAAAGTACTACGTCGTAGTGTTTACCACGCTTATGATAAACATAAGGATGAATCTTGATTTATGTTGTGTAATTGATGGTATACCATAATGTAAATTATTGGGTCGTAAGTCCTCCATACCGTTGATAAGCTTGTAATAGTTTATATCATAATGATTTTTTTGGTTCTCATGTAACGTAATATAGGTTGACTTTGGAGCGAAGGACTATAGTGGAACCTTCATAATCAGCATGAATGATTTGTTTCATTGCCTCTGGTGATTTCTCGTCGAGAGCATTGGAAAATACCCACTGCATGTAAAACAATTTATCTGGAGATGTGGCATCACCGTGGCCAAGCGTCGTAAGGTTATAAGGCACCCTTGAACCCTAGCTGGGAATTCTCTCCGTCACCTTTGGGCTCTCTGGTCGCTCTGTTATCAAGCCCTTGTCTACACTGTCTCTTGCCTTTGATGTCGGCAGTCTCCCTGCTTGCTGTTTCTCCTCGAAGCTCATCCTGAATGTTTGACAGAGAAGTGCTGTCGCATAACTGATAGTTACTTGGGTTTAGGTCTGTGTTACTTTCTTTAGGGTTTCTCCGTCGCAACTCGCTCAGTTTGGGGTCCATTACTATACTGTCTTTCCTTTCTTTAGCTCAATGATGACAGTTGATGTCTTGCTTCACTATAGTGGCCGGTGTTTAGGGTTTGCAGCATTACGGTTCTGTGTTGAGAGTGGTTGCGACCCAAGATTTATACCGGCTGAACTTGTTGTTCTTGCCCTTCGTCGCTGTAGGTATTTGTGGAGTTAGAAAATCCCTCCTCGCGCTGGTGTTCGATTACTACTTGTGGGTGTCGCGCTTCGATACAAATCAAGGTAAGAAGTCTTTATTTTAATAAAACATTATCATTACAGTCTTATTTTCAAAACGTAGTTAATTATTTTGAAACTAGTTTTTAACATTATCGCTTCTCTATTGACTGCAGGTGTCGGCTCTCCTCTCTGCGTGGTTTGATATGAAGTTGAGGAAACAGGTGTTGGTTCACGAGTAAGCCTGGTTTGACCATGGTTGTTCCTCCTTGTTTGGTCCCGTTGGGACAATTGTGGGTGCGTCATCGTGGTCTGCAACCCTTGGGGTTTCAGTTTACCCTATTACTTAGTTTGTTATTTTTGCTGGATGATGAGGCCCTTGCATTAAGCGGTATGCTCTCGCTCTGGCCGTGACTGTATATATTTTAGTTTTTATTACTGATACTGTGTGTAAATACATATAACTGATAAAAACGTTGTAAGGGCCTCGCTCTGTAAATTTTTGGTTGAAGCCGTGAGCTCATACATTGTATTAGACTCTTTCAGTTTTGTTAAACTCTGTTGTATATTTTAATGTTAGTAGGGTTTGACCCTAACTCGTAAATTTATAAGAGTATTCACAGTTCTCTTTTTAAATTAAATATCTTTTACTTATATAGCACTTCAGTGATTTGTCGGATTATTGTTTATGTTGAAATACTGATAATTTAGGTTATGTAAATCGAGCATATAATTGCTCTGCTGGTTAGTTCCTGTGCATTAAGGCAATGAAGTTATACTCTGTAATACTATTTAAATTAATTGCTAGGGTTTTCTGTACATTACTTTATATTAATTTACTTTATTTAAAAGAATTGTAAATATTGTTATATAATTGTTACTCTTCGGTATATAATGACTTTATTTTTACTGAAGTACTTCTGTATCTGTTAGATACAGCCTTTGAATACATAATTTATATTTTGTTTACAGTTTATTATAATGAAATAAACATTAATTATCTATATCTTAATACTATACTTATAATTATATATTTATTACCCTGGTTCTTTATTTATTTACAATCATAAAATAAGATAATATTTTATTATTGTTTTCTTTACTTACTGCACTAAATAATTTATAGAAAGTACTCTCTGTATTCTAGATCATCTTGTTTATATTACAATGTTAATATTTATAAAAATAAAAGAATAAGAATTAACTGTGATCTGTATTTGTTGATATCTTAAAAGAATAGGTTAATAGTTGTAGATTTTTATTTAAACTTAACTAGATAGAACAGAATGGATGAACAACTTACATTCCTATCCTTAAGTAATTTCTGATACCAACCAAATTAACTGTAGAAGTAAATCAAGATTCTAGCTAATCTTTCTTTTGATTTGATAATTATACATGGAGTAGTTAAAACTGGAAAGAAGTAGACTGTAAAGTTGTAAAGCATTTTTATTTAGCTTAACCCTACTCTAGTTTAACTATTATACCCTTTTCTTAAATTCAAATAAGCAATAATATTTCTGAAGGTAAAGACTGTATCTTGAACTATTTTATCTACCCACACATACTACTATTAGACAATAATATAGCTTCTTTCTCTGTTTCCAATAAACTGACAGTCTCAGTCCAAGTTTAACACTACTCCTGGTACAAACGATATTTCTTCTGATTAACAAAATAAAATAAAATAATCTAAAATTCCATTAACATTCTATTTTGCATTTTCATCATACTATCTTTATTTATAATTTCACCCCTGTGTTGGAGTACGGTCTGGATCACTCCAGATGAGGAAAAACACAGGTGGGGGTTTTATTTCTCATAAAAATGATTCTATTACTAAACAAACTAAGAACAAATTCATTACTAAACCATCTAAATCTTTACATCATAAACTAAAAACATAACATTCAATCATACACAGATATTAAAACAAAGATTATTAGATGGCAGAACATGTTCTTGAGCTTGGACGACAACATCAATGGGAGGCCGTTCCTCCCTACCAAATCGTGGAGAGAGCTCAAACAATGACTCCTCAGGACCCCTGAGCTTTCTCTGGTCTCCCTGGCTGGAACTAGGTGCAGCAATAATCAAGTACCAGTCTTCAGACTCAATACCAATTCTGAACTTATCAGTAAATTCTCTCAGCTAGCAAGCTGTATCAGACCAAGTTACTGCAGATGATCTCTCAAAACACCTTCCTTACCATTTTCCCTTTTCCCCAATGAATTGCTTGAAGTGCATTCCTCTTGAATGATTCTTCTTGTGGAAATATCTGAGCAACCTTAGCTCTATTCATTGGGTACTTTTAAAAGATTGCCTAGGTCTTTTTGGGTTAGTTGTCATTTATTGAGCCACCTGCTCTGATCCCACTTTCTTGGGGGATCATGACCCCAAATGTAGGGAAGTTTCCACCTACAACATAGGAAGTTTTTGAGGATGCTGCCACTTGTCTTTTGCTCTCCACCTAGTTCCTTCCACCAGTTTGACCAGTAACACTCTTATTAATAGCTCTCCCAAGCTGTTGTCTCCACTTTTTATTTATTAATAATAAAATATTCAGAATTACATTCCACTTCTTTTGACTCTGTTGAGTCATCAGTTCCTACTTAGCATTAAATTTAACATAATGTCTTAGGAAATCAAATTAAAGCAATTAACATTATTTTACAAAATTGGGGTATGTGACATACACACCCCCTTAAAATGTAACACCATCCTCGATGTTACTTATTCTTCATCCTCTGCAGTCTCCTGGAACATATTCGGGTATGCCTCCCACATCTTACTTTCCAGTTCCCAGGTGGCCTCTTCAGGACTAAGGTGCTTCCATTGCACCTTCACCTTTCCAATGGTGCGGTTCCACAAAGTAATTTCCCTCCTCCCGAGGATACAGTCCGGTTCCACCAGAATTTCTCCTTCTGGTTCCACCTATACAACATTCCAATCAACCACATGAGTAGCATCATGAACATACTTTTTCAAAACAGAGATATGAAAAACATTATGTACTTTCAACTTACGTGGTAATGCTAGCTGGTATGCAACTTGACCAATTCTAGATAAAATTTCAAATGGACCACAGTAGCGTGGTGCTAGCTTTGCACAACTTCCCAGTCTTAGAGAGATTTTATTTGGCCTTACCTTTATAAATATATGCTCACCTACCTGGAACTCCTTGGGAGTTCTTTTCAAGTCTGCTTGGCTCTTTTGCCGATCCTGTGCCACCTTCAAATTTTTCTGCACTTGTTTCACAATTTCCTCCATTTCTTTCAATAATTCTGGTCCTAAAACCAATCTATCTACTGGATTATTCCAAGAGATGGGAGTGTTGCATTTACGTCCATACAAAATTTCAAATGGACTAAACTTAGCTGATGACTGATAGTTATTATTATATGCAAACTCCGCTAGATGTAAGTAGTCTTCCCACTTACCTGGCTGATCTTTAGCATACATCCTTAATAAATCCTCTAGCACCTGATTTGAGGATGAAAGGAGGTACTGAAATTCAATGTTGTATTTAATCCCTTAAACAAGGACTTCCAAAAATTTCCTGTGAATTTAGGATCCCTGTCTGAAATTATAACTTTCGGTACTCTATGTAACCGAAAAATCTGCTTTAAGAATATATCAGCTATATTGGCAGCCTTGTAGGTAGTTTTGACAAGAATAAAATGTGCTTCCTTGCTCAACTTGTCAACTACCACCATAATAGAGTCATTTTGATTCTGATTTCTGGGCAGTCCAGTAATAAAATCTAAGCTAATCACTTCCCATTTCCAGCTAGGAATAGGTAAAGGTTGTAGCAAACCAGCTGGATGTTGGTGTTTGGTTTTCACTTGTTGACAGTCCAAACATCTAGCAATGTATTCAGCTACCTCATATTTCATATTAGGCCAAAAATATTCTTTTCTTAGCATGCTTACAGTATTTTGGTAACCTAGATGTCCTGAGTAAGGTGTCTTATGGACTTCATCCAGAATTAACAACTTAACCGTAGGCACATTAGGCACATATAGTTTATCTTTAAATAATAAAAATCCATTTTAATTTAAACTATAACCTTTTATTAAGCTTTCTGTAGGTCCTTCTTTAGCTGTAATTTGCAATTTCTAATAATTTTCATCTTGTTTTATCCCTTCTTTAAGTTGTTCATTCAAATTAGAAGCATAAGTGCTGATTGCTGCTGTAAAGTTCAACTTTGTATTTTTGCTTAATGCATCAACCACCTTATTTTCCTTACCCTTTATGTGATGGATTTCAAAATCATATTCACTCAAGAAGGATAACCACCTTCCTTGTCTAGCGTTTAAGTTAGGCTGATTTAAAAGATATTTCAGTCCGTTCTTATCAGTCATTAGAATAAATTTCCTGCCTATTAAATGATGTCGCCACATTTTTAAGGCATGTATAACAGCCGCAAGTTCTAGATCATAAGTTGCGTAATTATTTTCATGGATTTTTAACTTCCTGGACTCATAGGCAATGACATGCCCGTCTTGAGTTAGAACACCGCCTAAACCATCATTGCAGGCATCAGTGCATACTACGAAGTCCTTATTAGGATCTGTTATTCTTAGAATAGGTGCACTAGTCAATAATGTTTTTAATTTCTTAAAAATTTCTTCACATTTTGAGTTCCAATCAAATTTCTTGCCTTTCTTTTGCAAGGAAGTGATCGGATTTGCTATTTTTGAAAAGCCTTCAATGAATCTCCGGTAATAACCGGTAATTCCCATGAACGACCTAACATCCGTTACATCTTTAGGAACCAGCCAATCTTTAATTTCCTGAATCTTTTCAGGATCAACTGAAATCCCTTCCTTAGTCACTACGTGACCTAAGTACTGGATTTCATCCTTAAAGAAGTCACACTTGCTAAACTTCGCGAAGATTTGTTGTTCTCGCAACTCTTGTAAAACTATCTTTAGGTGTTCTTTATGTTCTTCTTCCATTTTATAGTAAATTAAAATGTCATCAATAAACACGACAACAAATTTATCTAAGTATTTATGCATTATATTATTCATTAAGCACATAAAGACAGCTGGGGCATTGGTAAGCACGAATGGCATTACGACAAACTCGTAGTGTCCATACCTTGTTCTAAAGGCTATCTTGAATATATCTTTATCCTTAATTCTTACTTGATGATATCCTAACCTCAAGTCTATCTTTGAGAACACCGTGGCTCCACGCAGTTGATCAAATAGATCATCTATGTGGGGCAAGGGATATCTGTTTTTAATAGTCATCTTGTTTAGCTGACGGTAGTCTATGCATAGTCGCATAGTTCCGTCTTTCTTTTTAACAAAGATGATTGGTGCTCCCTAAGGAGACACACTAGGTCGAATGTACTTCTTATCTATTAACTCTTTTAACTGTGATTTTAGCTCATTGAGTTCTAAAATATTCATTCGATACGGAGCTTTCGAGCTAGGTACCGCACTCGGTACCAGTTCAATAGTGAAATCCAATTCCCTCCTTGGAGGTAATCCTGGAATTTCTTCTGGGAATCTGTTAGTATACTCTTTTAAAATAGGAATATCTTCTATTTTTAACTTATCTGTTTTAGATTTACTTGCCTCATATGTAATAGTTACTGCATAGTCTTTACATCATTTTCTAATAGCTCTTTTAAGTTGTAAAGCAGAAATCTGTCTGATTATGGTTTTTCTAGGGATACCCTTAACCTTTACTGGTTGTTCATTACTATTTAAACACATGAAAGTTTTATCGTAACAATTTAAAACTACTTTATGCTGTTCTAACCAATCCATGCCAATCAGTAAATCATATGAGCCAAGTGGAAAAAAATTAAGCTTAACTGTAGTTTTAAATTCACCCATAAGTAAAGCACATTCTTTCACAAAACATGTTACTTTTCTTTTTGCCCCAGTGGCTAATTGAACTAACTAGGAATTATCAAACTTATCGACAGACAACTTACATTTTTCCACCATCTGGGGTGCAATGTAACTAAGACTAGCTCCTGGATCGATTAAAATGGTTACAGGGGTTTGACTAATCATACCTTCCACTTCCACCATGGAAGTCTGATAGTCAGCTTGGCGGTTCTCCAAAACTGCATTTATTCTGGGCATAGTCCTTGCTAGTTCTCCAACGGTCATTTCTTCCTGCACAGTATGAATATTGCTGACTTACTTTTTCCGGTTTGGGCAGACCAAGGCATAGTGCGGGCCATTACATTCCCAACACTTAACAGGATCCTTACGTTCAAAACTATTGGTAAAATTCCCATGGGTATTTGCAGCTTCCTTGCCCTTAAAATTATTCGAATTATTGCAAGCACCATTTCTATTTCCCTGGAAATTCTTATTGTTAGAATAATTTTTATTCTTATTATTCTTGAAATTCCTCTGGGGTACAAATTCCTTCTTCTTAAACTCAGGCTGATTGTTATTTTTCTTAGCCTTCCAATTGGCTAAGCCTTCTTTCTTCCTGTTCTGCTCAAAACAAAAATTTGCCTTCCTCATGGCTTCCTCCAGAGTCTTCGGGTTATCATACTCAATTATGTCCTTAATGTGATATGGTAGACAGCTGAGAAATCGCTGCACTTTAGGTTTCTCGTCTACTAGGTAAGATACATACCTAAGCAAGCTTAAGAATTTACTATTCAAGTCCTTCATAGTCATTGAACCTAACTTCAAATATCGTAAAATTCTTTAGCTCTTTCTTCGTAATATTACTCGGACAAAAATTTCTTCTTGAAGTACCTTTTAAAGGTACTCCAATTAACTTTCTTTTTCCTTGATACCCTTGACTCTCTTAATATCTTGCCACCATATGTCCACTTTTCTGGAGAGATTATATATTGCCATCTTTGCCTTCAGCTGATTAGAGTAATTATATACATGAAAATATTTCCTCATCCCGGACAACCAGGACTCTGCTTCCTCCCCTTTTTCGGTCTCTCCATTAAAAGTTGGGGGTTTTATCTTTTTAAACTCCCCTGAAATTTCCTCATATGGTCTATATTTCTTCTTTCTGTCGTAGAAATCAGCCTCACTACTGTCACTAGTAGTATGGTAACTTTGTCATTCACTGAACCCTTCAGATGATGAACTACTTTCAGTTTTCACCAGCTTCATCTTTTTAGATCTTCTTTGATGACTAACATCCTCATATTTTGATCTTCTGCTCCTTCCTTCAGTTTGGAACTTTTCTATTAAAATTTGGTTCAATTCTTCCCGAGCCTTCAAAATCCTCTCATTCTCCCTCTTGACTGATTCCATTTCAGTCTTCAAATCTTTTACAGTCTGCAACAACTCTGAAGAATTGGTAGTCACCTCTTCTATCATAGGTTCTCTGGGAAATTGTCTTGTTTCTGTGTCTGGAGACTCCTCTTGAGCATACTCTCCCAACTTTTCCATACCTGCCTGTTAAACTTCAGAAAAAGGAAATTTTTCTTCTGTTCTTAACATAAAACAAAATATATGTTAGCATATTATTTTAATTTACTGTTCTTAGGAAAGCTTGTTGGGATGCATCAAGGCCTAGTGTTTGAACCTTGTGGTCTGATACCACATGTCAAAACCCCAAATTTTCCGAAAAATTTAAAATTTTTAAATGCATATAATATTTATAAATGCAATAAACTAATTATTTAATTAGTTATATGTTACTAAATTCATTATCTGAATTATCTATTTGGTTATGTTTAATGATAGAACAGTTCTTTTCAGTTTACCGACTTGTTTTCTCTTTGCGACCACAAGGTCGGACTGTCATGAAAATATGGGCTTACTTAGGTTTCGAGCTAATGCAGAAAGTTTTCATGTTCTTGCAGACTATAGGTAAGAAGTTCGGGTGCTGCTTGTCAAAATTCTAAAGTATTTAATTACAAGTTCGTCGCAAAATAAAAGCTCAGTAAATAAAATAAATGCTAACCAATTTCCAAGTTTATTGAGGTAAATTCAGCATACTGTCCTTCTTTCTAGTTGATGTAAATTTATAGTTCTTAATGCTTGCTGAACTATTCGATAACTATCATAGTCATTAAGTGTAAAAAATGCTTTAAACTTTTCTTTGCAAGCAGTTTTAAGAAATGACAGAGTTCTAAGTTAAGGATCTAATTGAAGTTGTGCACAAAAACATTCGCATCACAATGGGTTTGGTTATTGCTTGGGATAAGAATATAATGTATCTTGATACGAAGTTTATGTATCACTGAACCCTCTTTCTAAGCTTTGAGGTTAAAAGGATTATAGCTTTATCCATTCTGATAAATGCATCATTTATTTTCCATGCCAAGCTCCTTATCTTTTCAAACCTATCATGCTCAAATACAAACTTTACTAGTTTTATAAATAAACATTCCAGGTGGAAGAGGTTATTAATAGTAAGAAGGATATTTACCCCAAGTTTATTTTGTAAATTTTTTTTATAAATCAATTAGCAAAACTTGGTTAAAGTTATAATAATTCTAATACATAGAAATGTTTGAAATAATGAAAGGGTCATGGTAAAGACCGTGCCCATGAAAGGTTTGTGGTCTAACCTTAAAGTCTTATAACCTTTGATTTCATACAACCCAAGCTTGTAGAAATGCTATGTCATAAACTTATTACTCTTGCTAGATTATATTCTTTTGATTACCCATATAAAGGTCTACTAGAATAGTATTCGCCAAACCTAACTTCTAGAACTCTCTTATTATATTATAAGGGTATAATCTTTTGATCTAAAGATCGTTAAGTGAAAAGATAATATATTATAAAGTACTAGGTCATAGTGTTGACCACGCTTATGATAAACATAAGGATGAATCTTGATTTGTGTTGTGTAATTGATGGTATACCATAATGTAAATTATTGGGTCATAAGTCCTCCATGCCGTTGATAAGCTTGTAATAGTTTATATCGTAATGATTTTTTTGGTTCTCATGCAACGTAATATAGGTTGACTTTGGAGCGAAGGACTATAGTGGAACCTTCATAATCAGAATGAATGATTTGTTTCATCGCCTCTGGTGATTTCTCGTCGAGAGCATTGGAAAATACCCACTGCATGTAAAACAATTTATCTGGATACTTGGCATCATCGTGGCCAAGCGTCGTAAGGTTATAAGGCACCCTTGAACCATAGCTGGGCATTCTCTCCGTCACCTTCGGGCTCTCTGGCTGCTCTGCTATCAATCCCTTGTATGCACTGTCTCTTGCCTTTGATGTCGGCAGTCTCCCTGCTTGCTGTTTCTCCTCGAAGCTCATGCTGAATGTTTGACATAGAAGTGCTATCGCATAACTGATAGTTATTTGGGTTTAGGTCTGTGTTACTTCCTTTAGGGTTTCTCCGTCGCAACTCACTCAGTTTGGGGTCCATTACTGTACTGTCTTTCCTTTCTTTAGCTCAATGATGACAGTTGATGTCTTGCTTCACTATAGTGGCCGATTTTTAGGGTTTGTAGCATTATGGTTCTATGTTGGGAGTGGTTGTGACCCAAGATTTATACCAGTTGAACTTGTTGTTCTTGCCCTTCATCGTTGTAGGTATTCGTGGAGTTAGAAAATCCCTCCTCACGCTGGTGGTCAATTACTGCTTGTGGGTGTCGCGCTTCGGTACAGATCAAGGTAAAAAATCTTTATTTTAATAAAACATTATCATTACAGTCTTATTTTCAAAACCCAATTAATTATTTTGTAACTAGTTTTTAACATTATCGCTTCTTTATTGACTGCAGGTGTCGGCTCTCCTCTCTGCGTGGTTTGATACGAAGTTGAGGCAATAGGTGCTGGTTCACGGGTAAGCCTGGTTTGACCATGGTTGTTCCTGCTTGTTTGGTCCCTTTGGGAAAATTGTGGGCACGTCGTCGTGGTCTGCAACCCTTGGGGTTTTAGTTTATCCTATTAGGCGCTTGCGTCAAGAAGGGTGCTCTGGCTCCGACCATGACTGTATATATTTTAGTTTTTATTACTGCTACTGTGTGTAAATACATATAATTGATAAAAAGGCTGTAAGGGCCTCGCTCTGTAAATTTTTGGTTGAAGCCGTGAGCTCATACACTGTATTAGACTCTTTCAGTTTTGTTAAACTCTGTTGTATATTTTAATGTTAGTAGGGTTCGACCCTAAATCGTAAATTTATAAGAGTATTCACAGTTCTCTTTTTAAATTAAATATCTTTTACTTATATAGCACTTCAGTGATTTGTCGGATTATTGTTTATGTTGAAATACTGATAATTTAGGTTATGTAAATCGAGCATAGAATTGCTCTGCTGGTTAGTTCCTGTGCATTAAGGAAATAAAGTTATACTCTGTAATACTATTTAAATTAATTGCTAGGGTTTTCTGTACATTACTTTATATTAATTTACTTTATTTAAAAGAATTGTAAATATTGTTATATAATTGTTACTCTTCGGTATATAATGAATTTATTTTTACTGAAGTACTTCTGTATCTGTTAGATACAGCTTTCGAGTACGGAATTTATATTTTGTTTACTGTTTATTATAATGAAATAAACATTACTTATCTATATCTATAATGTACTTATAACTATATATTTATTACCCTGGTTCTTTATTTATTTACATTCATAAAATAAGATAATATTTTATTATTGTTTTCTTTACTTACTGCACTAAATAATTTATAGAAAGTACTCTCTATATTATAGATTATCTTGTTTATATTACAATGTTAATATTTATAAAAATAAAAGAATAAGAATTAACTGTGATCTGTATTTGTTGATATCTTAAAAGAATAGGTTAATAGTTGTAGATTTTTATTTAAACTTAACTAGATAGAACGGAATGGATGAATAGCTTACATTTGTATCCATAAGTAATTTCTGATACCAACCAAATTAAGTGTAGAAGTAAATCAAGATTCTAGCTAATCTTTCTTTCGATTTGATAATTATACATGCAGTAGTTAAAAGTGGAAAGAAGTAGACTGTAAAGTTGTAAAGCATTTTTATTTAGCTTAACCCTAATCTAGTTTAACTATGATACCGTTTTCTTAAATTCAAATAAGCAATAAGATTTCTGAAGGTAAATACTGTATCTTGAACTATTTTATCTACCCACACATACTACTATTAGTAAATAATATAGCTTCTTTCTCTGTTTCCAATAAACTGACAGTCTCAGTCCAGGTTTAACACTACTCCTGGTACAAACTATATTTCTTTTGATTAACAAAATAAAAGAAAATAATCTATAATTCCATTAACATTCTATTCTGCATTTTCATCATACTATCTTTATTTACAATTTCACCCCTCTGCTGGAGTACGGTCTGGATCACTCCAGATGAGGAAAAACACAGGTGGGGGTTTTATTTCTCATCAAAATGATTCTATTACTAAACAAACTAAGAACAACTTCATTACTAAACCATCTAAATCTTTACATCATAAACTACAAACATAACATTCAAGCATACACATATATTAAAACAAGGATTATTAGATGGCAGAACATGTTCTTGAGCTTGGATGACAACAGCAATGGGAGGTCGTTCCTCCCTACCAAATCCTAGAGAGCGCTCAAACAACGACTCCTCAGGACCCCCGAGGTTGCTCTGGTCTCTCTAGCTGGAACTAGGTGCAACAATAATCAAGTACCAGTCTTCAGACTCAATACCTATTCTAAACTTATCAGTAAATTCTCTCAGCTAGCATGTATCAGACCAAGTTACTGCAGATGATCTCTCAAAACAACTTCCTTACAGTTTTCCCTTTTCCCCAATGAATTTCTTGAAGTGCATTCCTCCTGAATGATTATTCTCCTGGAAATATCTGAGCAACCTCAGCTCTATTCATTGGGTAATTTTAAAATATTGCCTAGGTCTTTTTGGGTTAGTTGTCATTTATTGAGCCACCTGCTCTGATCCCACTTTCTTGGGGGATCATGACCCCAAATGTAGGGAAGTTGCCACTTGCAACATAGGAAGTGTTTGAGGATGCTGCCACTTGTCTTTTTCTCTCCACCTAGTTCCTTCCACCAGTTTGACCAGTAACACTCTTATTAACAGCTCTCCCAAGCTGTTGTCTCCACTTTTTATTTATTAATAATAAAATATTCAGAATTACATTCCACTTCTTTTGACTCTGCTGAGTCATCAGTTCCTACTTAGCATTAAATTTAACATAATGTCTTAGGAAATCAAATTAAAGCAATTAACATTATTTTACAAAATTGGGGTATGTGACAATTTGAAACATCGATTTGACGTCTATCCAATTACATTTCACCTCAAAAAGTTTAATACCTATCCAACGGTATAGCCTCTACGTGTTATTAATTATGATAGGCCACCTTCGTAGTGGTATTCTTTGTCTCCTTCACCCATATACTGAATACTCATCCTCACTAGTTCATCCTCTAATGCCAATCCTTTTCAATGCACGCCCTGCATTGGGAGCCTCAGAGATGTGAGGTATGGCAGATGGAATTATGTAGAGGACTGTTAGCCAAAACCAAGCCGACTAAACTTGAGTTTACCGCTCAGTTAATATTGAAAATTAAATATTTTCACGTCAATCTCTTTTTCCTTTTTTTTCACTTGTTGGGTGAAACTTGTCTATCTCCCGACTAGACAAGTTTGTCAACTTTGGTTGGCATTTCGACCCAACTGATTTAATTCGACTTACTTGTCGGTTCTACCGACTGATTTTACCTCAGCCACTTGTCACTTCAAAGTCAGCTGACTTCGACCTCTAAGTTGGCTCACCTCTTTGACCTCTCAAGTCGGCTTACTCAACTGACCTTGTCTGTTCACTTTGGTCGAAATATACAAAGTATTTTTCTTAGTCTAAGAGACTTAAGAAATTACGAATGCTTTTCACCTGTGAGTAAGATGAAGTAAAATGGACACATCAACAAATCCAAATAACTTATTAAAAACATATGCCCAAATATGTAGGAATATTGAGTCGACCAATGTGCCACAAAACCTGGAACTTTCATGGAGTGAGAAATTTATGGGTTCTTGATCTTTCACTCAACTGGTAAATGTAAAAGACATTTACATAGGTAAATCTGGAAATAATGTGCTGCCAAATAAACATGCATTCAACCATAAAATATTTCATATATATAACTATGCGGAAATAAAAAAGATATTACAAACTTGTATGTCCAGACTTGTAAGCTCATCGACTGATCCTTTTATAGAGATTCGGCTCTTCAACTGAATCACATACACGGAAGATTGAGCTTCAACTTCTCTTTCCTCACTCTAGAGTTCTCTCATGAGTTCTATTGTCCAACATGATTTACAATTTTCTTCTACTATTCATAGGAAACCTGAAAATTTCTTCCACATGAGTCGACTAACTCTCCATTAAAGAATGTAATAACTATATACCTAACAACTTAGCTTCAGAAATAAATTTGACTAGATTACATTGCCTAATCATGGAATCTTCCCTCTTGTCAGACTAACCGACAAGATCTTGACTGATAAAGACTCTGATAGAGTCGGCTGAGAGTCATGTACGGATCTGCGAGTAATTAATATTTCCAACACTCCCCGTTAATTATGAGCAGATGGGGTTTTTTAAACAAAATTTACAAAATGTTTCAGAGCTTAGACATGCTCTGTTTATGACAGAGTTCACTGTGGATAACTTTTCATTCGAATATAACTACGTCGATACTGGAAAGTATCCTTTGCCAATGGTTTTGTAAAGATGTCTGCAAGTTGATCTTCAAACCTGCAAAATTCCAAACAAATTTTCTTGTTGTTCACCAACTCTCTTATGAAATGAAACCTTTCATCGATGTGCTTGGTTCTCTTGTGAAACGCATGATTCTTTGATAATGCTATGGCTGAATTGTTGTCACAAAATATGGTTGTCGATTCTTGATGGTTCTATGACAAGTCTTTTAAGACTGTCCTCATCCAAACAGCTTGACATGCAACACTTGTCGTTGCAACATACTCTGCTTCAGCTGAAGACATAGTTACTATGGGATGTTTCTTTGAAGCCCATGAAACAACACCTGTACCAAAATGAAATGTGTACCCAAATGTCCTCTTCCTGTCATCTGTTACCTCCATTATCAATGTCAGTGTAACCATTGAGTTTAAAATTTTGTGAGGTTGAATGCATAATACGAAGGTCTTTTGTGCCACCTACATACCTTAGAATTATTTTACCTGCTTTCCAATGTGAGTCTTTTGGTTACTCCATGAACCTTGAGATCAGACTTACTCCATACATAATGCCTGGTATTGTCATTGTCAAATACATAAGGCTGCCAACAAGCCTTTTGAACAGCGTAGGATCAACAGTTGATCCTTCATCATCATTGCTCAATTTTAAACCTGTTATTACTGGTGTTGGGGTTGTCTTGCAATTATACATGTTAAATATTTTTAAAACTTCACTTGCATACTTAGACTGTGATATAAATATACCACTTTCAGACTACTGAACTTCAATGCCTAGAAAAATCTTCATAAGCCCCAGATCAATCATTTCAAATTCACTTTCCATGACTGCTTTAAAATATGCTATACCAAAATCACCAGTAAATATTAAATCATCTACATACAGGAAGACAATTAACATCTTACCTTGCTCATCGACTTTGGTGTACAAAGTCGGTTCACTTTCACTTCTGTGAAATCCATTTTCAATGAGATAGGAATCAATCTGACTATACCAAGCTCTAGGAGCTTGCTTCAAACCATATAATGCCTTTTTCAGCCTATACACTTTATGTTCTTGACCTGGAACTACATACCCTTGTGGCTATTCCACATATACTTCCTCTTCTAGATAGCCATTTAAAAATGCCGACTTGACATCCATTTGATGAACATGCCATTTTTTTGTGCAGCAATGGCAAAAACTGTTCTGACTGTATCCATGCATGCAATAGGTGCAAACATTTCATTGAAGTCTATGTCGGGTTGCTGTGTGAACCCTCTTGCTACCATTCGTGCTTTGTTCTTCTGCACATTCCCATCAGCATCTTTCTTTGTCTTATAAATCCATTTGATACTAATTACATATTTGTCTTTTGGTACATAAACCAGTTCCCATGTTTGAATTTTCTCAATGCATTCTATTTCTTCATCCATGGCTTGTGACCATACTTCTTCTTCAACAACTTCTTCAATGTTAGTGATTCATATATAGGAGAAAATAATGCAAAGAGAGAGAATGAATTTGTTGTACTAGCTTCATATATCTCTCTCAAAATTCTTGTCTTCATCGGTTCTGTCGATGTCGACCTTGACGAAATGCTTGATGGAGTCTGTTGTCCTCTTGGTGTACTTGTCGGTGTAGCTTGAGCTGCTACTTGTGTCGATGGTCCTTGTGCTGAACCATGTCGTGGTGTCATGGGAGTTGACGGTGCTGCGATCGATTGAATTACATGTGGTGTTTGAACCACTTCCTCTTCCATATCATCATTTTCGACATTCAACACAATCTTGACATTTATGTCGACAGTTCCATCCAATGATTCATTCTCGACAAATTGAACATCTCGACTGATTATCGCTTTCCTTGTGACAGGATCATCATAACTTGTATGCTTTTGCGTCTTCAGAATAGCCGACAAAAATACATTTATGTCCCTTCTTGTCTAGCTTCCTTCTTAGCTTATCTGGAACATGAGCATATGCAACACAACCAAAAAATTTTAAATGGGAAACACTATGATTCATACTTGTCCATGCTTCTTGGGGAACTTTGTTCTTCACACTCTTTGTCGGACACCGGTTCATAATGTAAATGGCAGTTGTGACTACTTCACCCCAATATTCATTTGGCAAATGCTTGGCTGCCAACATGTTGCGAGCCATATCCATGTTGGTTCTGTTCTTTCTTTCGGCAATACCGTTTTGTTGAGGTGTAAACCGTGCTGTTGAGGTGTATACCATTCTGTTGAGGTATATACCGTTTAAAAATCATGTTCAAGGATTAGAGTTATAAATTTATATGTACTAGTGGAAATATCTTATATGAATTAAGAATGATTTCTTATGAGAATGAAGTGGTTATATGGGATTAGAATTGGAGGATGTAAATATGGGGTTAGAAAGAACAGGTTTATTATTGTTAGATTATAAATGTTTTGATTGTTAAAATTTATATGGATTAGGGGTTTAAATAGTTAGTGGTTACATTAGGGGTTATAAGTGATATGTGTTATCGCAATTAGACATTAGGGGTTATATAGTTTCTATTAGGGGTACATTGGTTATTAACATGAGTGATTATAGGGGTAAATGAGTTGTGTCAAATAAGGGTTAGATATTACATGTGTCAGAAGTTTTTTGTGTTAAGGGTTGAAAGGTTTAGAAGCTATAGGGGTTAAGTATTAGAATTATAAGAGATATGTTGGAGTTTATATGTTGGAGTTTATATTTAAGGGTAATGAGAAAGAAGTAATAAAATTTAGAAGTGATACATATTAAGGCTTATACTTAGTGGGTTATATTATAGGTCATAAGTGTTAGGGATTGGTAGCGGTTATATGGATTAGATATTAGGTGTCACATGGGCTCATGACCCTCACCAATCACTTCTAGTGAGAAGATACATTCCCTCTCGTCTAATATCAATACCCATTAAAACCTTTGTACCCACTCCTTTAGTATGATAGAATTCCCAAACTTGCATAGGTTGAGATCCTATCTCCTGCTCATTGGATGCATAACGTGTTACCTTAGGAATAATATCTCCTCTCATATTAGGATTTATAAGAAATATCCTTTAAACAAACACATTTGGATGGAGTTTTTCAAACATTAATGCTAAAAAAACCTATATAGAAATATGTTATTTTGCAATTATTAATACTAACTTTTATGAGAAGAACAATTTAGATAAAACTTGTCCTTATAATGGATTAGAATATGATATTTCTAGTTTAAGGAACAAATACAATATCTTCTTCATGGACAACTTTAATTCTCAAAAAACAAGTAACCAAGATATTATCTTAAGCAAGGATTCAAATCATAATCCTCTATTGTTATATGAAGACCTTGCTTTATCCAACTTCCACTAAAGAAGTTCTGAATATTTGGGGGAAGTTTTGTTTGGTTCCAAGCTAGTCAAGCTCGATATTTCTCAATATCTAATCCTTTGCAATGGTATTATGAAATGGACCAATTCTAGGTGAATGGATTTTATTCGTGGGATTAGTAGTAGTGTGGTTGATTATGTCATCTATGATATCTCTTTATACAACTAAATAATAGATTTTGACATCTTAGATGATCATGAACACAACTTGGATCATAGAACTTTAATTGTAACTCTCAATTTCGTCATACATAACAGTCCCATAGAAGAAAATTCTCATAGCCAAAAGTACCTAATCTTCAACAAAAATAAATCATTTTCTAATTGATTTAAAAAAGGATTGAGGAACCTCTTTCTAGTAAGGACAATATAGAGTACCTCTACCATAATTTCCCTACAACCTCTCATCTTCCAATAAGAAGTTTTGTATTGAAGTGTCATGTAAATGTGGAAACATAATGATCAACCCTTGGTATGACAAAGTGTGTCAAATTGCAAGAAGAGAAATTAGAGAATTTGTTTATGGTCCCTTGAAATTTGACAAGATAAATAAGTGCAAATCCCTAATGGAAAGAAAAAAAAAGGTAGTGTATAAATAACAAGAAAGAGAAACTTTAACACCTGTCTAAGAATGGATCCTAAGAAATTATGGAGGCATATTCTAAATCGCAAAACTAAAGACAACAATATGATTGTTTTGAATGACTATAACTCCTATATTAAGAAGCTTTATGAATCCCCTGGTTTTTCTTTTCACAGAAGGGTGATTCCATGAAAATGGGTAACACTTTTTGGCCAAATTTGGCGATGAAAACCTGATTTTTTACTCCCGTGCTAGATAGAAGCCCTAAAAACGCATATATGCCATATGAATTTTGACTTGCAGTAAAAAAACAAATTGTAGAATATTATGTTGGCTTCATGGTTATATTTTTAAAAAAATATTTCGATGTCATTTAATGTGTGAATTTTTGCATTTAATGAACTGTGTGACCTTAAAAATTTGAAGAAGCTAATAAGTGGCTCGTGTCCACGTAGAGTAATTCAATCTTGCATTAATAATTTTAAAAAACTATTTATATGAGCATGATCTACATAAAATGCAGTGTGATGTGCATATTTTTTTGTTAATTTTTTTCACATTATACAATTATTTATTATTTTTCGAAAGTGACCACATTCGATTTCAACATCGTTTTAAACACATATTTGTCCATGGAAAGAATTTTTTTCTATTTTTTCAAAAATTGAAAAACCAAAGATACCCTTTTGAAGAGGACACGTCGATATGTGATGTGTGCATTTTTAAGAATTTTTTGGCTGTGTATTTTTAACTCTGCGGATTTTTCTTTGAGCTGCTTCGAAGTTGCAGTGTGTTTTTCTAAGTATAAGTTTTAGAAGTATTAAAAAAATAAATATCATATGAATACCAAAATGCGTGTATGATACGTCAATGGATAGAAGATGTTTTGGTGAATCTATCGGTATCAAATCCGCTTAGTTATGTGTTAAGAATGGTAGGGTTTACACCTCTTCAAGGCACAGGAAATTTTCCATTTGTTTGAATGAGGGCTAAGTCTGTTTTTTTAAGCCCTCGACCGAGGTACGAACCTCGACCGAGGTATTTAAATACCTCGGTCTAGGTATTAATAAGACCTCGACCGAGGGTTTGTAAAGCCCTCGACCGAGGGTTTAAAAACCCTCGGTCGAGGTCTTATTAATACCTCGACCGAGGTATTAGCTCGGTCGAGGTCCTTTAAAGCAAAAACTCGGGAGTGAATTCAAACATTAATCACACTCCAACTACAAAATTAAATGTCTTTCCCACCCAATTTTTTTATAAAAAACTATATAAACATGTAATTCATACTATTGCCTTAGAATTTCATTGAAAAAACTTTGTTTTGTCATACAAAGTTAGCATTGTAGATTGGTTTGTAGGTATCAATTTGGATTGTAGATTGGTTTGTAGGTATCAATTTGGATTGTTGATCAATCACAATGGGAAGCAGCCAACGTCGAACAAGAAGAAATGAGAGAAATGAAAACAAAATTGAATAGAAAAGAGAGAAAGATAAAGAAAGGAAGAGGAGAAGAAGAACAATATTGAGAGAAGAAGAAATTCCAAATGAAGCTATGATGGAGGAAGCAAATCCCATTGATATAGGTATAATTTCAAAGTTATGCAATTTGATTTTCATTTTCATAATTTACAATTTGATAGATTTCATAGTTTACAATTTGATATTTTAGAAATTTCATAGTTTACAATTTCATATTTTACAATTTGATAGTTGATAAATTTCATAGTTTACAATTTCATAAATTTACAATATCATCAATTTACAATTTACCATGGTCGACACTAATATTTGAAATCGGTTGGTTAGGTTCACATATCATAGACTATGGTTAAGTGTTTTTGTCTATGATAATT
>LPNX011050105.1:1419-29221 GCA_001517045.1 Pseudotsuga menziesii
CATTTCCTCGTCACCTCCATGCTATTCATTTATTTCATCAACATGTTCCTCGACAATCTGCATTCCTTCATTACCACCATGTGCGAGGTTCACATTTTGCATTTCTTTGTCACCGCTAAGTGCCTCCACATTTATTTCCATTGCTATTTTTTCTCTTAACTTTCTCATATTTTCACTCTTTTTGTCCTTCCTTGCCTCTTCATCAGTTCTAGTGCGATCATGTTTTATTCCGCAGTTCCTTCGATTTCCCATGTTGAAAGAATTAAAACCTAAAATCCAATGCATGAAAAGATATGAGAATTCAGAGTTAAATACATACATTGAAAAAAATATAATAGCAAGGCCCAAAAAGAGTAATATGCTAATCACTATTGTACGAAAAACTTATAGGTACACACGAAAACAAGGATTTGCACCAAAGAAAGTAAAATTACCTAGAAGTAGTCTCAAGAAAATTCCCACCATATAAATCATAGGTTAAAGTAAATTCCCACATCATATGGTCAAGTTGTAGTCTATTGATATTTCTACCTAAACATGATCTCAATTTGTATTAAGCATTTCTAATGAAAAACTTATGGATCTGCCAAAATAGGGTTTCAGGATAAATTTTTGAGAAAGTCCTAAAAATGACCAAGTGTTGGAAAACTGCCTCAAGTGGCCTTGGGAAAATGGCCGCAATACCTAATGGGTGAATGATAAAATTAATTTGAAACTACCATGCTCTAGATTGTTAAGAAGGATATCTCTCCATAGTCTTAGTTTTCACAGAAGGTGTTTGATGACAAAATTAACAGCCTGCCAAAACAAGGGTTCAAGTTGCTTTTAAACCAAAGTAGCAAATCTGCCTAAGTGGCCTTAGGCAAATTCCTGCCATAGTTTGTGGGTTGAAGAACATTATCGCACCATATGGTCATTGTGTAGATGGATGTTTTGTATACATTTCCACATCTTCATATCTACTTGAAAGTTCCTGAGGAAGAAGTTATGGATCTGCCAAAATAGGGTTTCAGGATAAACTTTAGAGAAAGTCCTGAAAATGACTAAGTGTTGGAAAACTAGCTTAGGCGGCCTTGAGAAAATGCTTGCCGTACCTAATGGGTAAATGATTAAAACAATATGAAAATACCATGCTCTAACTTGTAAAGAATGATAGATCTCCATAGTCTTAGTTTTCACAGAATGTGTTTGATGACAAAATTAACAGCGTGCCAAAACAGGGGTTCAAGTTGCTTTTACACCAAAGTAGAAAATCTGCCTAAGTGGCCTCAAGGAAATGACTGCCATAGCTTGTGGGTTGAAGAAAATTACCGCACCATATGGTCATTGTGTAGATGGGTGTTTTGTATACCTGTCCACATATTCAGATCGGCTTGAAGGTTCCTGAGGAAGAAGTTATGGATCTGGGAAAATAGGGTTTCAAGATAAACTTTGCAGAAATTCATGAAAATGACTAAGTGTTGGGAAACTGGCTCAGGTGGCCTTGAGAAAATTCTTGCTATACTTAATGGGTGAATGATAAAAATAATCTGAAACTACCATGCTCTAGCTTGTTAAGAAGGATATCTCCCCATAGTCTTAGTTTTCATAGAAGGTGTTTGATGGAAAAAATAAGAGCCTGCCAAAACAGGGGTTAAAGGAAATACCTTGATAAAAAAAAAATTGTGGCTTGAAGAACACGGATAATGCGAAATCTCAGCAGATCTGCAAAATCTGATATGTGAATTCCCGACTGCAATATGGATATAATAACTCTCGGCTGAAAACCGCTCTGCCAACTATGGACTGAAAAACGCTCTGCGAACTCTCGGCTGAAAAACACTCTGCAAACTCTCGGCTGAAAAAACAGTTTACAACCTCTTGATTGAGATAGATAAAAACTCTCTCGGATGAGAGCCTATTTATACACCTCTCAGCCGAGAAGTTTTGGAATCCCGTCAGAATCATGGGAGTTTAATGTGTGGGCCCCTAAAAGATTCTCAAAGAAAAATCTCAGCCGAGATATATTTTATTTTTTCATCCAAGAGTTTAAAATAACTTTTGGTCGAGAGATTTTCTTAACTATGGGTTATTTTTCGAGTGAAAATAACCCTCACCCAAGACAATTTAAATCTCTTGTCCGAGAGATTTTCTCGGCTGAGAGTTTTTTAGTCAACATTTCCAGCACCATTTATGCAGTTTTCAGAAATGTCTGACTTTAGTAAGGTTGAAACACTGCAAAAAATGAGAATTACCTGTCGGAGTTTATACTAGTAGATTCATCATTCAATCTACTTTCTCATCATATATTTATTTTTTAATTTCATTTAGGATTTCTATTTTTGATGATTTTTTTCTAAACTTTATCATTAAAAAAACTAGTGACTTAAAAATCAGTGGCAATAAAAATTCAATATCGTCACGAAGATGAAGCCAAAATTTTTAGAAAAAATCACAAGGTTGTTCCTTGCAGTGTCCTCTTCAAAAGGGTGCTTTTGTTTTTTTTATAAGAGTCACATTTGAAAGAAAATGAGACGACAAAACCATGTGTTAATAAGACACCATTTTTGGTACATATATTATTTCGATAAATAATAAAAAATAGCATATAAGTCTGAAATCCTATACATATAGTCCATGCACAACTGCAATGAGTTTAGATTATGATTATACATTTTGTTTCCCTAAAATAAATAACTATCTCTAAGAAAAAAGGAGGGCACAAAGGTCACTCATTATTCATACTTAAAATTTTAAAGTACATGTCGTTGGTGCCCTCCAAATTCTCCCCACTATATGTCAATAATTTTATTTTTTTTAAATATGAGTACGTAGCTAATTCAATTCTCTAAAACATTTGTGTTTACTTCAAGGTGAAATTCCTAAGGGAGATATCGGTTTGAAGGGGTTGAAGTTGAAAAACATACAATTTTGCAAATTGTTTTGTCAGAAAACAAGCAAAAGTGTTTCCCAACTTCATGTTTTCACCCATTTTGATTGATTGTTGTAATGAGCATGGTTTGGTTGTTACTCTGCGTATGAAGACTAAGAGTATTCATGTGTTTTTAACCATCTATTGAACAACAACAACCTCACATCCAAATGTTGCCATTAGCAAGTCTTTGTATAAATTAATGGTTGAATTATTAAGAGAGTACGTAATTGAAATGGTTTAAAAATTAGTTCATGGGGAATTATTTCGATTATTTACTAATTTAACAACAAATTCTGCAACTTTGTCTCGTCCATTTCTCAGTTAAAGCACAAGGAAGTTATTTCAATTATTGAATTGTGAATTCAATTAATAGTTGAAGAGGAGTTATTCTAGTTATTTAAAAAAATTTGCCCATGAGCAATCAACATGGGAATTGATACACAGGTCTACTTTTATTGAATTGAAATGGATACATTGTAGAGCGGATATGGCATTGTGATAAGCGACAGAGAGGTGATGCTCGGGACCAGTCTCTAATGGATGGAGACGAGTGAGTTGGATAATAAAATACGAAGTAAGTCTTAATTAAATATTTTAAATTAATTGCATGTCTTCCTAATTGGTGGCGATGAATACCCACCGAATTGAACACCCAACCATCTATATCTCAAATTTATGGAAGTTTGGAAGACTTTACTTTTGAATTTCAATGGATGGCTGAAAGTTTTAGTAATATTGTCCATTGCGAGTGGTTTGATGCGGAAAAAAAAATATCATTTTGGAGAGATATGACTCATCCCACTGTGGCACTCTCTTTTTGACAGAATATCAATATTGGAAAGTTAAAAAGTAATATTGCACATTGGTTGTGGTTTGATGTGGTAGAAAAAAACGACAAAACCATTTAACAAATATTGTATTTTTATTCAATTAACCTATTCATAACTATCGTAATGCTATTTGATGGTTTCCAAATTAACAGAAATATTTTGAAAACATTGAAAAAGGAGTTTATTCTGCAAATTCTCGGTCATTCTTCCCTATGGAGTTATTAACTATGGCAAACAAACAATAAACAATAGTAGTTTCAGCTTTTTGTGCCTTCAGTTTTTTTTAATGTTTATATAAATCACAAGGAAAATTAGCATACTTTGTAAATTTACGCGTACAACTGTTGTAAAAAAAAGAAAAAAATGAACCAAGTTGGCTCATTTTTCTTCATGATATCGAGAATATCCATATATATATGTGTGTGTGTGTGTGTGCGTGCGCCCGTGCATGTGTGTTTAGGCTCTTTTTCTCCCCTGTATGGATTATATATATATATGAAAGAGTTACATATTTTGTATAAGAAAGATAAATTGTGTTATTACATTATTAATTTAACAAGGCTTCTAAACTTTCCATAGATCCAAAAGTAATGTTCCCGTGAAGGATTATCCAAATTAAGTAGTATACTTCTTTCAATTCAAATATTAAATTTGTATTAACTTATCAGGTAGAAGTATATGAATCATGTTTTATGTAAAGGTAAATTTATAATTTTTATACTCAATTTATTAAAAAATATTAAAAATTATAAATATTAACTTTGTAACTAGTTTTCATGTTAATATAAATTTATGTTTTGTAACCCAAAACAAATTAATCATTTGTTGGAAAGTTTTATATATATATATAATTTTGAGTTTAAAATAATTGTTAGATTAAATTTTTGTTTGAAAAAAAAATCTTTAACTTTTAATAGATAAGAAATTAACATTAATCCATATTAATATAAAATATCATTTCTTCAAAAACAACAATGGATTATCTTCTATCTTTTTCATCTATGGATGAGAATGAGACAAGTGTATTGTTCAGATTGATACTACGGGCTTCCAAAATTCATAATTAACAGTTTAAAAAAAAAATAGCTTAGTTAACATCTCATAAGTATAATTCATGATAGTTGAAGAAATTAAACTTCAACTTCAACTATTGGATTACTAGATAAACTATTCGATCATTAGATACAACTATTAGCTTAATTCCATTGATGATACAACTATTAGCTTAACTTCAACTCCACTCACAACTTTTACTTGAAGTGCACTTCCTAAGATATTAATTTTTAAATTAACTATTAGATACAACTATTAGCTTAACTCCAATGATTCTACAACTATTAGCTTAACTTCAAGGATTATATTGGATAACTATTAGATAACTCTTAAGTTAACTCCAACACTAATACAACTATTGAATTAAATTTAGATGAACTTGGTAATTAAAAACTATTAGATGAATGTGTAGGTGTATTTCATTGACTCCATCTCTTAGCCTGAGAAGTATACCTTCATTACACTAATGCATCATTGAATAAGCTTTCCATTTGGTAGTGTAGCATCATGAGAACAATACATTAGGGTGATAGGCTCAATGCAATCTAAAAATATGTTTTACTAATTACACCCATAGGTGTATATATCTTAGAATTTTGGGGTGGATTACCATCTATGTTTTTTCATCTACAGACGATAACGAGACAAGTGTACTGTCCATATTGATTCTATGGACGTCGTCCAAAATTCATAATTAATAATTTAGAAAAAATAAAAAATAATTTAGTTAATATATGATAAGTACACTTCGTGATAGTTGGAAAAAATAAACTTCAACTTCAACTATTCGATTATTAGATAGAACTATTCACTTAATAGATACAACTATGATCTTAAATCTATTAATGATACAACTATTAGCTTAACTTCAGCTTCAATTGTGACTTTTACTTGAAGTGCAATTGATGATATATTAACTATTATCTTAAATCCAATGATTCTACAACTATTATCTTAACTCCAATGATTCTACAACGATTAGCTTAACTTCAAATCTAATCACAATTATATTGGATAACTATTAGTTTAACTATTAGATATAACTATTAGCTTAACTCAAATGACTCTACAACTCTGAGCTTAACTTCAACTCTAATTGCTTAAGTCTTAGTCGAAGTACATTTGGCATCTAGGATTCTAGCTAATGTGCAATCATGTAACAGTCAAACTCCTAATAAAATCATTCGAACTCCTAATAAACTCCTCCAAAATCCTAATAAACTCCTCCATGTGGCAGTTGGGATTCTAGTTAATTTCATATCTTTAAGCCAATAGGCATACATATCTTAGAATTTTGGGGTGGACTACCATCTATGTTTTTCATCTATGGACAAGAATGAGACAAGTGTACTGTTCAGATTGATTATATGAATGTCGTTCAAAATTCGAAATTAATAATTTTTAAAAAGTCAAAAACAACTTAGTTAACCTCTGATAAGTATACTTTGTGATAATTGGAAAAATTAAACGTCAACTTCAACTTACTTGAAGTGCAATTCTTGATATATTAACTTTTGAATTAACTATTAGATACAACTATTAGCTTAAGTTGGATCAATGATTATACAATTATTAGCTTAACTTCAACTCTCATAGCAATTATATTAGATAAAGTTATTGATTATCTCCAATTGTGACACAACTATTATATCAAATTTAAATGAACTTGGTAATTAAAACGTGGTAATAAAAAACTATTAGATGAATATGTAGTTGTACTCTAAAGTCTCCATCTCTTACCTTGAGAAGCTTAACTTCATTGTAGTGAAACCATACATAGTCCAATAAACTTTCCATAAACAACAAGTTAATATATTAGTAAAAACTTTTTTAAGAAAGAAACATTTCAATGTGTCAATTATATTCCGAACATATTAATCTTACAACTATTAGCTTAACTTCAACTCTAATCGCAGTTATGTTATATTAGATAACTACTAGTTATTGTAATACAACTATTAGTTCAACTCCAATGATTCTACAACTATTAGCTTAACTTCAACTCTAATCGCAGTTATATTAGATAACTACTCGTTATCTGCAATTATGATACAACTATTAAATCAAATTTAAATGAACTCGGTAATTAAAATGCGGTAACAAAAAATTATGAGATGTCCATGTGTAGTTGTACTCTAAAGACTCCATCTCTTACCTTGAGAAGTCTAACTTCATTATAGTGAAACCCTGCACAGTACAATAAACTTTCCATTAGAGACTTAGAATAATGAGAACAATGAGTGAACACCCATATACAACAAATTAATATATTAGTAAAAATATATATATATATATATATATATATATATATATTAAATTATCAATATCGATAATATGTCAAATATATTCCTTTATGGTATTCCTAACCTATTAATAAACTTATTATATGTTTGATTGTTGCTAGTTTTAAGACCATAAAGCTCAAGGGTCGCTGAAGAGTTGTCACTCACTTATGATGAAGAGTGACTCTACTTCATATGTTGAATTGAGTTAAGTGCATTGTTGTGGTTTCGAAAAACATAGTGTGTTAAGTTGTTGCGTTGAAGTGAAGCATGTTTTCTTTGCGTGTGAAGCTACATGGAAGATTGTGGCGTGTGCTACTTCATTGAAAAATAAAGACTCTTCATCTCCTCCCTTGTGACTACTCCAATTGGTATGACAGCGTGGTGGGATCTTGGTACGTGAAACCTCTTTCTTGGGGTGTGAATGAGCTGCAATCTATATCTCATTCACCATGAAGATGAATGCCAGGATCCTACCAAATAAAGGTTACAACTTTGAAAACTCATAAGCTTAAACTGAGATGAAGACCGTTGACTATCCTTGCATGGGTTTTACCCGGAAATGCACGACAATACAAGGACGGGATCTGCGACCTATCCTTGCTGTTATATAGAGTGAACTATTGCTTCACTTGAATAGCAGAATGGAGATCATGGTATGATTTGTGTAGAGCTTTGAACTTATGGCACGCCTGGTGGGACTACTCTCTTACGTGTCATGGGATTAAGGCTCGTTGGAAGAATTCTCTGAGAATTTGTAAGACGAACAATTTCATTGAACTTACCCAGTTCGAATTTTGAGGGTTGATTGAGGGCATTGGATGAGTAGTGATTTGTTCATATCAACACAATTTTGACTTGACGCATAACTTACTCTTTACCTTCGAATTGCCTCAGAAGCATAATTAGTAGAGGACCTTCATTTCCTTGGCATACACGTTCAAGCAATGCCTAATATCTTGTGAACGGGTTCTGCTAAAAGGAGTTAGTTGTGGCTCTATCTTGTCGTTTTGGGTCTTGGGAGATCTCTCCATATACTCAATTTGAACCACCTAGTCTGTGTTTGCTTAAGCAAACAATGGAGTGCGTTAAAAATTGATGAGTAGTATTGCAATTTGAAAGATTGTGAAATGAAGCTACAATAGTAGTTACAATGGACTACTGCGATTGTATGATGTTGCATTTTGTTGGAAACTGGTGACAACCGTTTTTGAGTGGCTCATAACAGACTTACCTAAATAATTTAGTTTGTACAGTTAAAAGTAACTGTGAAAAAAATATATATATTTAATATATATATTTACTGTATTCTAGTAAAGAAGAGTCCTAGAGTTGTAAGAAATAATTTAGTTTGTACAATTAAAAATAACTGTGAAAGAAATATATATATTTACTGTATTCTAATAAAGAAGAGTTCGAGAGTTGTAAGCTGTTGTATCATTGAATAATAAGAAGACCGATACCATTGGTCCGTGGATGTTTTGCCACAATAAATTTCTGTGTTCATTTATGAATGTCTGTTAATAAATTCTGTGTTTTATTTTTTGTGTGGATCTCAGATCCAACAAGTGGTATCAGAGCTTGAGTGTGTGGTAGAATCGCTACTCAAGGCTGATCGTGTGGTAGAATCGCTTGAAGAGGAAATTGCTCTGTCTAATACCGTTTGGAAAGTAGAGGACTCGTGAAAAGAGGTGGGTCACTACCTGAAGCCTGCGTGGAGAAGAAGACAGACTTGAAATGAACTGTGTGTCTGTAGAGAGGTTGCGAGTTGCCTGTGAATGGATCGTCGCTTCAGCTGCCTGCACGGAGGCTGAAGGAACGTGAACCTGACCTGAAGACCGCTGGAGAAAAGCTAGTTGGTGCTGGAGGTGTGAGCGTGAATGTTCACTGCTGGACAGAGGTCGCCTGTGGAGTCTGTGTGCAGCCACCGGATACTAAGAAGAATTTCTGGGTAAAATAAAAATTTACCTGTGTTATTTTTTACTTATTGAAAAGATTTTGGAAGTAAAAATAAAAACCGTGAAGCTTATTCACAGCTTATTAGAATTTACAACAAAAAAAAAATAAAAAATTGGGAGAATTTAAGGTGGTTGGGAATATTTTTTCTCATAAAATATATATTTCCAATAAGCAGTGATATTTAAAAATTTCTTGAGAAAATGGTAAAAACACAAAGTTTTAAATTTGAAATTGAAAAATTCAATGGGAGCAACAATTTTCAGTTGTGGAAGGTCAAGGTGAGGGATATGCTGATACAACAAGGAGTGGCCAAGGCATTGGTAGGGAAAACCAAGAAACCCTATGATATGTCAAATGAAGACTGGAATGAGATAGATGAAAAAGCTCAGTTTATGCTTGAGTGATGATATTTTATTTAACATTGTGTCTGAAACTACAGTAGTAGGTCTCTGGACAAAACTGGAAAGTTTGTATATGACTAAATCTTTGACAAATAAAATCCTCCTGAAGTCGCAGTTATTCTTGATCACTTGAATGCCTTCAATACTCTTGTTTGTCAGTTGTCTAATATGGAAGATATTATTAAATCTGAAGACAAGGCGATTTTAATGTTGTGCTCTCTGCGTGAGTCTTAGGCACATTTTGTAACCTCTATCACTTTTAATTCTGTTGAGTCTATTACCTTTAATGATGTTGTGGGAGCCTTAATTTCTGAGGAAACTCAAAAGAAATCTAGTGTCAAAAACTCGACATCAAAAGTAATGATGGCCAAAGGAAGAACCAGTGAAAGAGGACAACATTCAAGGGGTACATCAAGATCAAAGTCGAAGGGAAAAAAGAGTAAATTGAAGTGTTGGTTTTGCAATAAAGAAGGACATCTTAAGAAAGATTGTTGGAAATGCAAGCAGGCTTCTAGGGAGGAGAACTCTACAAATGAGGCAAACATAGTAGAAAATTATTCAAATATGATTGATGAGGTATTAGCTAATTCTATTGTCTAAGAATATCATTATGGCTGTTTAGTTGATTTTGGAGCATCTCATCACATGTGTCTTCATAGAAGTTGGTTTCACACACCAATTTGTAGATGACGAGATAGTTTATATGGGAAATAATGTTACATGTAAAACTGTTGGGATAGGGAGTATCAAAATTTAAACGTATGATGGGATTGTTAGGACTCTAACAGATGTGAGACATGTACCTGAACTAAGGAAGAACTTGATATCAATGGCAGTTCTTGATAGTGTTGGTTACAAATTTGTGGTTCAAGGTGGAGTTATGAAGATATCGAAAGGTATCTTGGTTGTTATGAAGGAAAATAGAGTCGAGAACCTGTATAAACTTGGAGGGAGAACGGAAATCGATCATGCTATAGTAGCATTGGTTGGTGCAGCATACTTCATTCGTCTATGGCATCAGCGGTTAGGTCATATCAGCGAAAGAGGAATGAAGGTACTTGCTGATCGGAAGTTGCTTCCTAGTTTAAAATCTGTAGATTTGAAGTTTTGTGAGCATTGTATTTATGGTACAAACAAGCTAGACAAAAATTTAAATCTGGAAAACACACTAGTAAAGATATCCTAGACTATATTCATTCAGATCTATGGGGACCATCTCCTAAAATTTCTTATGGGGGATCATCATACTTCGTTAGTTTTATAGATGATTACTTTAGGAAAGTTTGGATCTATTTGTTAAAGAGAAAAACTGATGTTTTTGATATATTTAAGCAGTTTAGAGCTTTGGTTGAAAAGTGCACTGGCAGGTTCATTAAATGTCTTAAAAAAGATAATGGAACCGAGTTTACTTCTAAGGAATTTGATAATTATTGCAAGAAGGATGGGATCGAGAGGCATAAGACCACTGTTTACACTCTGCAGCAAAATGGCATTGTTGAACACATGAACATGACTCTTCTTGAAAGAGAAAGGAGTATGCTAGTAATGCAAAGTTGCAGCAGGAATTGTGGGGAGAGGCATTCCTTACAGCTTGTTATCTGGTCAATCGATCACCATCAACAGCCATTGACTGTAACATTCCGGAAGAGGTAAGAACAGGTCAACAATGTGATTATTCTAATCTTAGAGTATTTCGTTGTGAAGCATATGCTCTGATTCCCAAAAATCAGCGTTCCAAACTAGATCCTAAATCAAGAAAATTGATCTTTGTTGGATATGGTGATGGTGTTAAGGGATATAGATTGTGGAATCCTATTGTACACAATATCATCATAAACAAAGATGTAACATTTAATGAACTTTCTCTATCAAATTTAGATGTAAGTAATGATTTGAAACATGCTAATGTACCACAGTTTCAACAAATTCAGTTTAATACTCAGTCACCTACGAAGGGGAATCATGAGTATGTTCAGGAAGAGGATATTCATGAGGACACTCCTCAAGAAGAGTATGAGCAAACTGAAATAGAGGAAATACCACAACAATCTCTACGGATATATACACGGGACATAACTTTTCCAAAGAAGTATGGTGATATTTTCACATCTGTTACTTTCATTTCTAATGAAGGAGAACCTGACAATTATCAAGAAGCATTGAAAGTGTCTGACAGTGACAAATGGAAACTTGCAATGAAAGAAGAAATCGATTCTTTAGCAAAGAACAAGACATGGGATATTGTGGAACTTCTGGAGTAGGAAAGTGGTTGGCTGCAAATGGGTGTGCAAACTGAAGAAGGGAGTTGATGACACTGCACCGAAGTACAAAGCAAGACTGGTTGCAAAAAGGTTTTCTCAGAAAGCAGGTATTGAATTTCATGAGATTTTTTCACTAGTTGTAAAACTTGTTTCTATCAGAATTTTTTTAGCACTAGTTGCCTTGTATGATTTGGAGTTAGAGCAGCTAGATGTCAAAACAACTTTCTTACATGGAGATTTAAATGAGGAAATTTTCATGGAACAACCAGAAGGGTTCGTTCAGAATTGCAACAAGAGGTTTGTTTGCAAGCTTAGAAAATCATTGTATGGCCTGAGGCAATCTCCAAGGAAATGGTACAAGGAAATTTGATTCTTTCATGGTGAGTTAGAATTTTACCAAGAGTGAGTATGATCATTGTGTGTACTTTAAAAAGTTGGAAAATGACATGTTCATTATTTCGGTGTTATATGTTGATGATATGCTTTTCGCAAGCAAGAGCATGTTTGAAATCAGCAGGTTAAAGGATCGGTTGGCTAGGACATCTGATATGAAGGATCTAGGAGCAGTAAATCAGATCTTGGGCATGCAGATACACAGAGACAGGAAAAATGGCAAGTTGTGGTTATCACAAAAGAAGTATGTGGAGAAAATACTTCAAATATTTGGTATGAATAAGGTGAAACCTATTAATATCCCTTTAGCTTCTCATTTCAAGCTTTCTTTAGGTTTGAGTCCTAAAAATAATGAAGAAAAGCAGTATATGTCTCGTATACCATATGCTAATGCAGTAGGAAATCTAATGTATGTGATGATAAGTACAAGACCAGATATTTCACATGCAGTTGGTGTTGTCAGTAGATACATGGAAAATCCAGGAAAAGAGCATTTGGCAGCAGTGAAATGGGTGCTTCAGTATCTTAGAGGCACGAGCGACTATTGTAACACTTTTTATGGTTGTAGTGACGAAGTCTGCGGTTATGTTGATTTTGATTTTGTAAGTGATTTGGACAAGAGGAGGTCCACTTCAGTTTATTTCATTACTCTTGCAGGTGGAGCTATTAGTTGGATGTCAAAGCTTCAAAATATTGTTGATTTATCCACTACAGAAGCAGAATATATAGCTGCTTCACATGCTTGCAAAGAGGTACTCTAGTTAAAAGGTTTGGTGGGTGAGTTAAGAAAAGTTCAAAACACTATAAAAGTTTTTTGTGCTAGTCAAAGTGCTATTCATTTGGCTAAAAATCCAGCTTATCACAGTAAAACAAAGCATATTCCCTTAAAATACCATTTTGTTAGACATGTTGTTGATGAAGCTGGAGTGGTTCTTGAAAAGGTTGACACTAAAAATAATAGTGCATACATGTTCACGAAGCCGGTTACTTTAGAAAAGCTACGATGGTTCCTAGCTTCTATAGGCTTGCATGAAAGGTGATGAATAGAGAAATGAGCAAGGTATAAGGTAAATTGTTGTCAAGGTGGAGATTGTTGGAAACGGGTGACAACCGTTCTCTTGGTGGCTACATAACAGACTTACCGAAATAATTTAGTTTGTACAGTTAAGAGTAACCATGAAATAAATGTATATATTTCTTGTATTCTCGTAAAGAAGAGTCGGAGAGTTGTAAGATGTTGTAATCTTCGTTCAATGAATAATAAGAAGACCGATACCATTGCTCCATGGATGTTTCCCTCTCGATGGTTTTACCACAGTAAATTTCTGTGTTCATTTATGAATCTCTATTGATAAATTCTGTGTATTATTTTCTCTGTGGATCTTGGATCCAACACATCTCATTCTATGGTGCGTTAACGACTACAAATGTGTGTGTTGCATTGAGAGTAGAGATATTCTTCCCTAATTGAAGTTGCAAAATAATGAGGCTAGAACTGCAATCTCCTTTGGTACTACATTGAAATTTGAAGAGATGCAACCACTCAATTTTTTTGGTGTGTGCCTTACCTCGAAGCTACACCCTCCTGCATTGGTGAGCTCTGAGAACTTAAAGACTACATGGAAACAATGCAAAATACTCCTAGTGAAAATTCTTTTTGTAATGCATTGTACTGTATCTCTCTCACCTAATGCATTGTAGTGTATCACAAGTTGGAGACTGTTTTGTGGCATTTCTTAGCTTCCTACAAACTCCATGAACCATGAACCCTAAATATTCATTAGAACCCTAATCCAATTTTTATAACAAGTTAGAAGACTATGAAAAAGCATGAATGCTTTCCATCCTTCTCATACATTCTTGCATTGAGCTTGAGACATGGACCTAAGATTTGGTACAATGAAGGGAAGAGTGCATATTATAAGCACATTGATATATGTATCCACTATAAATAACTATTCATTTATTGGTGCGATTAGAGTTGTGATATCTGAAGAGCATGACCTCCTCCACAACTACGATAGTTTGCACAAGTATTAGTTTATTGAAATTTTACGCATGTATTGTCAATGGAGATTTGAGCTATAGATGAGGATGAATGTGAATCTCTAGGTTCTGAATCAATATGTGATTAAAAATTATTTGTGTTGTAGAATTGATATTATAGCATTCATAGCACTATAAATCAATTTGCATGCTTATGCAGAATTCAATTTGTAAGATGTTGCTGCATAATTGAACTTGTATGATGTTGTAGAATTTCATGTTGTTGATGTAGAGTCAATTTGCATGTTGCTACAGAATTTTTTTTTAAGAGCATTGCAAAATTGTTTTGATAGAACTACAAAATTAATGGTGCTGCAAAAAATGAATTTGCATATTGTTGTAGAATTAAAATTGCACTACAAGAATGTGTATGCAGACCTGTATAGTGCACGTAGTTTCTTGAAATGCATTGTGTAGAGGAAACATTGACATCTCTTCCTCTAGCATAAGTTATCCTATAGTGACAAGTATTGTGAAGATAAATTGCATCAAGAAAAGATGTGAAACTAGTTTGGATTCAAGTAATCTTGCATTTGTTGCTACAGCTGCTCCAAAAGAAGAGAAGTTGCAGAAACTAGATCTACATAATTCAGGTATAGTAGATTCCTCAATTCAACATCATAAGTGTAACTTGCAAATGTAATTGGTGTGTAAGTTCTAGTGTTTGTTTTTGGTACTAGCATATGCACTTTGTATAGTACCAAACTGAAGTTAAGTTGAATTTCACATTGTATGTGGGTACATTTTCAACTGAGACCAACACATTTCTTTTAGTTTGAATCTACTAAAATATTACTTGTAAAGGGTGGAGTTGCAAGAATCCCTCAATCTGATTGAGTCATTCTACTTGGTCCTACCTGCATAAGGAATCCTCAAACTATCCTCACCATGTCTAATATAGAAGAAACATTAGAGTTGTTTAATACTATAGTACATACTGTTGTAGTCAACTCAATCACAATCATCAAAGATAAAATCCAAACTATCATTGATTAACTACAGAATTTGAAAGCCAAAGAGGAAGATGCACAACATAGGAATCAACATTCTAAAATAGTGTTTTTGTTCAAAATAACCCTTTGCTTGAAGATGATTCCTATAAGCTTCTAGAAAATACTGAAATCATGTCAGATGTACTAACTCTTCAAAGTCCCATATGTCAATAGTGTGATTGAGCTGTCCATATGAAAGATTAATGTTTTGATCTTCATTCTTGTCATGTATTTCGGGAAATGTAACCATTCTTCAAATCTATGTGTGAAGCTAAAGAAACATGCATGAGTGAAACTTGCAACAGAATATTGTACTATTTCTTGCTGTGTATGTGATAGGGGGGGCATGATATTTGGATTCAAGTTTCAAAGGCTTGTCCCTCTTACAAGAAACACTCACATCCTTCCTCAAGTAATTCACATCAAGCGAGCCTAAGCCACAGTGAGTTTGGGAGGAAACCACCATATTCAGAATAGCTAGATCCTAAGATGCATGTATCACAAAGATGGAAGAGAACCATTTAAAGATTATTCATGTGTTTTGTATCTAGTGTTCACACCTTGAGACTCTCCTCTCCTCACATTGTTCCTGAGAGGGGGAAATGAAGACCATCGGAAACAAGTGAGTGAGATCAAGCCACCTTGAACAAGATATCCTATGAAGATCTATGTTTTACTGAGATCCAATTGGTTGGTGGTCATCCTAAAACTGCGGGCATCAAGAGCACCTTAATTTAGCAGAAGAAATTGCAAGCTTCTACAAACATGCTTGGCATAATTAGTTTGTCAAGCATTTTATTCATATTTCTTATTTTTTCTAGGACTCATATACACCCTTTGGATTAAGGGGGGATTTGTTGGAGACTAATCCTTGGTGTGAGGAATATGAAAATACAAGGGAGACCAAGAGCCACCCAGGAGTCCAAGAGACCTCTTGGAATCTTAAACCCAAGGGTCGATTCTCATGTATATAATGAACATTTGATAATGGGAAATATGTGTTTCCCCATCTTTTTGTCTTTATGTGGTTATTCCTTTTGCCTAAATTGGCTATGTCTACAAATATTTTGACTTCCCTAATGGGTTGCTTACACCAAGGTATCTTCCAAGGTTGGATTTAATATAAAGCTGACTTGAATCCAAGGTTGAATCTAGTCCAATGGTTGAATTCAATCCATTAATAATATTTACATTAATGACTTTAATCCATGGTTGACTTGAATGCATATTTGAATTCAAGCAATGCTTGACTTCAATCCAAGGCTTAATTTCAACCATGGTTTGCTTCAATCTAGAACAACAATTTTATAAGTGGTTGATTGACTTTGAACCATGATAGTATTCAATATAGAACCACATTTTTATAGGTGGTTGATTGACTTTGAATCATGGTAGACTTCAATCCACAATTTACTTTTAAGTAAGATTGAATTCAATCCATATTTGACTTTTAAGAAAGGTTGACTTAAATCCATAATTAACTTTTAAGAAAGGTTGAATTCAATCCATATTTGACTCCAGTACATAGTTGAATTTTATGTAATGTTGACATCAAGCCAAACATGACTTCAATCCAATGTTGACTTCAAGCTATAATTAATGCAACACCCTTAGTTTGAAACCCTTAGTCTCATGATGCCAAGATGTAATTATTGTCTATGAATGTATACACGGATGAACATATTTTATATTTTCAACTATTAATATGAAAATCCACAATTGGTAGTATCGAGCGGGTACGTTGAAGAGATCAATGACTCATGTATTCACCAGAGACAGTAAGGGGGTTAAACAGGTCTTAGGGGGGAAACCATGCTATGACCATATTAAACCTTTAAGTCCCTAAAAGTATCTTATGTATATAATTGAGCCAAAATTCCCTTTTAATTAAATCAATCTATTTTGTGGCTTAAGAGGGATTAAGAGTGATTAATAAAATGTTTGAGTTCTAATAAAAAAAAGGAGAAACATGGCTCATAGGAAAGACCCCGTGGGGGAAGAGAGTTATCATGCTAACCAAAAATTCAAATTTTCTAGTGTGAAAGGGTCTGGTGAGGAAAACCAAGGGCATGACTTTTCCTGTAGAGAAAATCTTTTATGGAATTCTGAGTGGGAGAACCCTTTTTTTATACTTGTAATATTGAAATTATGTTCATTTTGCCTCTAGTCACCCCTTTAATTGTGGAAAATGGTGTAGGCATCTAACTTGGTAGACTTATGATCACTAAGAACAATGATGTATCTCAATGTTGTGTTGTCAAAATAAAACTAAGGAGTTGAAATGCATTGCCTAGCATGAATTGGAATTAAGCCAACTTCGTATCTGCGAAAGTGTAAGATTCATAAATTACGAGACAGGTGAGATGTCTGTCTCGTGAATGAATGAGTCTCAAATCGAGGTTGGTGTTCTACTTAGAGATTAATGAGAAAAATTGCATATGGATGGGTAGAGTGTGCCTCACATGCAGTTAGTTTCCCATTTCAAGAGAATTCCTTAATAAGTATTTTGTTGAAAATTTAAATGTTATTTAAAATTTAGTTATCCTCTTATTAAATTTTGGATATGGAATTTTATGGAATTTTATTAAATACGCATGTCAAGTAAAAACTTTATATTGCTAATGGGAAAAAATTTGTGACTAGAATTATATTTCTGGTAATTAATTAATTTCCATAATGGAATGAATTATAATTTTTGCAAATTGAAGCTTTTGTGGTTATACATATACTTAGGGGGAGGGCGTTTTTGGCACACCCAAATATTGTGTGTTTCCCCATAAAACGTTTTTGATGTGTCATCCATTTGATAATCTTCCAAAAAACGTTTTTATCATACCAATAGTTATAAATATGCCCATAACTTCAATGTTTGAGAGTCAACGGTTCTCTGTTTTAAAATGGCAGAATAAATTTTATAGATGGATGAAAATGCATGTTTAATGAGAAATTTACAAGTTATTAATTGATAGAAGAAAAGTTGAAATGCTATTTCTCAATCCTAAAAAAGAGAATGAATATGTTGGAATGTTGTTCCCATATCGTAATAAAATGGAATTTACATAGCTTGAAGAATGTCTATGTATGCATTTGTAACTTCCTTTTTGGTTCTATTTTATATAGTGTTTACTGCAAAAATTCCGAAGATAGTGTTTACTATGCAGCTACTAGGATAGTGTTTACTTCACAATTCCTAGGATAATGTTTACTGCACAATTCCTAGGATAATGTTTACTGCACAATTCCCAGGATAGTTTTTACGAGAGAGTTCTTAGGATAGTGTTACTACACAATTCACAGGATAGTGTTACTACGTAGTTCCTGGGATAGTATTTACCACATAGTTCCTAGGAAAGAATTTATAAGGAAAGGATGGAAGTATTGCATTCCAACCTTTAGTTTTAATTGAGAAATTATTTTGTGTTAATTTTCAGGTTTAGGCCAAAAATTAGAATTGGCTAAAGAAATAGATTGTTATGTTTAAAGTTATATTAAATCAAAATGTATTGTGAATTGGTTTTTAAATAATATTCCAAATAAATACTCAATGTTATAACTTGTGTAACAACCTCATAGAGGTTTTCATCCTTCTTTGTTATTACCGGTGAAGTAACAACAGTGTTGTAGTAACTGTTGTAACTTGTGAACAACACTATTATGGATGTTATTAGCATGATATCTTATTTAACGTAACATATAATAAGAGTGATGGTTTGGTCCAATATAATGTATTTTGATAAAAAAAAGTTTTATTATGCATATAGAAATGGTGCAAATTAATATGGAGCACATGGGAATATCTATGCTTCCACAAGAAGGAATAAAATTATTATGTATGTATGTTTTTAAATATGTAGCTCAGGGAATATTTTATGCTTCCGCTAAAATGTTTATATTTGTTGTGTATTTGTTATGTATTTTTTATAATAATTTATATAACCATTATGCATGTAACATTCTAGAAAAAAAATATTGTTTTAAGTTTAGCGTAATGTAGGGTGCGTTGCAAATTGGTATCATAGATGAGGCAATATTTCTCGAAGCTTTAGGGTTATGTATTATCTCTTTGAATTGAATATTTCATGTTTGAAAGATAAATAAATATGCATATGAACAAGTATGTGAACTAACAATCACAAATGAATTTCATATTGCTATTGACAACACAATTTCTTCAGGCCATTGTACTTGTAGTTTGGTAGTGTAATAGGAAAGCGTTATTGAAAAGATGGTAGAAGAACCTACACTATCCATTTTTGCTGACGAAGTTGGTATGGGTATTCAAAGAACTAAATGTAATGGTGATCAAACTAATATGGGAACAGTGGAAGTGTTTCAAACTTTTAAGGGAATACAAATTGGGAATGGGAATATTTTACAAAGTCTCGAACATCAAAACAAGATAAATCAACAAGTGATGCAGGATTTGGTACAATTACAAAATTAGTTACAACAAGTGTCTTCCATTGTAAGAAGGGAAGAATAAGAATCAATGAATAGAGAATTTCTTAATAGATATGAGCATTCCAGAGATAAGGATGTAAGAAAAAAGGTGTTGCACTCCCAATATCAAACAATTGAAAGCCACCATGGGAATGAGGTACCTGGAATATGAAATTATGCTCATCCTAGAAGGCATTAGAAGAGAAAGTGCAATGGGAATACAATATAGGTTGAACATAGGAAAATTAAACCTCCCACTTTTGATGGGGAAAAATATGGAGAAATTACAAAGATTTGGTTTTTAGAAATGAAGAAATATTTGTAATTACATTACTGTTTTGATAATGAAGAAGATCGTATTGCTATATATAATATTAAGGGAAAATATTATAGGTGGTGGAAGCATCTGAATTGGGTAGAAAAGATGGATGAAGGATAATTTCATGGAATAATTTTCAAAGGTATTTCAAGCATAAATACCTATCCCAATAATACTATGATAAGAAAATGCAGGAATTCGTCGAACTCAAACTGGGAAATATTACTATGGAAGAATATGAGAAAATATTTCTAGAGTAACTAATCTATGTTGAATTCATCCAGGATGAAAAGGTTAAGCTTAAACGATTTCTCAGTGGTTTACTAGAATTCTACAATGACATCATAGCTTATGATGACCCTCACACTTTGAAGGAATGCATTAGGAAAGCTAAATATTTGTAGGAGCAAGATAAAAATAGACAAGATGTGTGTAAACTTTGGAAGGGTAAACTAAAGGATAAGCAAGACCAAAGGAAAACATGGTTTAATCCTCTTGATGTTAAGCATGACTTGTATAACTCTTTCAAACAAATGACTACGAAAGGTGAATCAATCGTAGCTAAGTTTGCAAGACGAAAGAAACGATTCCAAGTTAAATTGTGTAAATGTGTAGGTGACAACCACCTCAATAAATGTCATGAAAGGATAAATAAAGAATCTAGTATGTATAATTTACAGGAAGCTTCTATAGTGGGATATGTTGCTATAAGCGTCCCTCATATTTACGCAACTTTGGATAGTCGTTAGGTAGACCACTAGTCTACAATGATTGAAATTGAAGGTAAAATAAATCATTTTCCAATTTCAATTTTGATTGATTTTGTAGCTTCTTACAATTATATAAATACTAATATGGTTGAAATATACAATTTAATGGCCAATAAACTTCCTAGGCATAGAATGGTAAAATTGGTTATTAGGATGAAAATGAAAATTACTTTCATGGTTAATAAATGTTGTTTGGAAATTAAGGGGTGTCATACCAAAGCTGATTTGGATAACATTCATGTTAGTTCTTATTATGTGTTGATAGAGATCGAATGGATAGATAAGCACTTTGCATATTTGAACTACGGTGATAAAATTATTACTTGATTGGATGAGGACAAGAATACAATTCAGAGAAGCAACATTCCAAGACCAATTTCCATAAGACAAATTTCATAAATGCAGATGAAGAAATGTTTCAAGAAGGGGTTCTAGTTGTCTTATATACATGTAGAGGAAATGATAACTGAAAAGTAACCAATCCTAGATGGACATCTCATATTGAAATAATTCGAGGATGTGTTCCAAGATGTACCCAGGTTACCACCAAAGCGGGACATTAACTTTACAATTGACTTGGTGCTTGGATTTGTGCCAGCATCAAAGCATCCTTATAGAATGAGCATCCCACAGCTGAAAAAATTGCAAATTCAATTGGAAGAGTTGTTAAATAAGCGTTATAAATGGCCTAGTGTGTCAGCATGGAGAGTTATAGCTCTATTTGTAAAAAAGAAAGATGGAACACTAAGATTTTTAATGGATTATAGGAAACTGCATAAAACTACAATCAAGAATAGGTATTTGCTACTGAGGATTGATGATCTCTTTTATCAATTGAGAAGGAAAAAAATATTTTTCCAAGATTGATTTGAGATTTGGGTATCACCAGGTGTGAATAAAAGATGAGGACATTAACAAAGCAACTTTTAGAACTAGGTATGGGCATTACGAATATATAGTCCTTCCATTTAGACTAACAAATGTCCCAACCACATTCATCTGTCTAATGAATTGCATGTTTAAAGAATTTCTAGAACGGTTCATTACAATGCACCTGGACGATATTTTGGTATATTCCAAATATGAAGAGGAGTATGAAGAACATCTTTGGATTGCTTTAGATCTTGAGAGAAAATCATATTTATGCCAATCTTAGCAAATGCTCATTCTATCAAAAACAATTATTGTATTTGGGTCATATTATCTCTGAAGGAGTAGCAGTGGATCCATCAAAGATAAAATGCATAAATGAATTTCCTACTATGATAAATGGCATGGAAGTAAGATCAATTATGGTTCTAGAAGGTTATTACTAAAGGTTCATAGAATTTTTCTCTCGGATTACATCATTACGAAAGAAGGGTGTGAAATTCATCTAGGACTAGAAATGTGTATACAACTTCAAACTCTTGAAAGAGTTAGTCACATGTGCTCCAATATTATAAATTTTGGATCCAAACAAAGTATATGTGGTATGTACAGATGCATCTATAGAAGGAATTGGTGGATTTATGATGCAATATAGGAATGCAATTTTTTATGAATCGTGGAATCTGAAGGAGGATGGAAATAACTATACTACTCTTGATCTCACTACTACATTTCGACCAAAAATCCGACGGCAGAATTGTCGGATTTTCGACACTTCTCTGTCGCATGTACGACACTATTGGTTTTTTTTAAGCGTCGGAAACTTGTCGTCGGTTATCCGACACCTTTCAAAACCGTCGGTTAAGCGACACCTCAGTTTACCGTCGGTTAAGCGACAGCCTTTCTTCGATGGTAATGTAATTTTTTAACAAAATAACCTTCATGTCGTCGGATAAGCGACAGCAAATCCGAGGATAAGCGACATGTACTCAATTTTTTTTTTTTAAATATTGCAGAAAATCTAGAGAAACCGTCGGTTAAGCGACGGAAATAGCTACTTAGCGTCGCTGAAGCGACACCTACAGGCGTCGCTTAAGCGACGGTTTGGTAATTTAAAAAAAAAAAAAAAATCCCTGTTTCGAAGAGCGGTGTGAGAGCGGCTTTGGTGAAGACATATTGATAGATCGGAGTCCAATCGAGATGATATGCAATGATAGGGAATTCACGTGGATAAGCAGCGAACAGCAATCTCTTTTCGATCTTGGGAAGCGCATCTGCATAAGTAACGCGACAGGGTGGATCCCGCTGGTAACGAGCTAACCAGATTAACGTCAGATATTTTTGTCCCCTTTTTAGTATTCAGACGGACTTTCATTCCGGGAGGAGTGATGGGTTTCGTGGGAGGAAACCTGAGAAGCTGAGCGGAGCCAGTTACAACCACACTGTATCTTCCCTCTATCGTTGTTTCTTGCGAATACATGGAATCCAAATTTGCTTCTCACACAGAAACCACTCTGAACCATAATACCTTAATCAATAGCTCATGCAATTCCACAGAGGGGCCGCTGATGAACTGTCCTCTGCAATCTACTTCCTCCAAGCCTTGTGATAGCATCCAATCTGGACAAAGGTATAAAACCAGGCAATAATTATAAAACTATGAATTATAAATATTGAATGTATAAAACCACCCACTCTATCAACCCAAATATCATAATAATAGACTCCAATTACACGTACTGACTTATTGGATTAGCACTTTTTTCTGTGAAGCACTTGGCCTTTAATCAACCCTAACATGTTCCAGGAGAATAGTGGATAAAACACGTCACTGGATTGACATATGCGCATACAGAAACCAATGGAAATATTACATTCTAAGTTCTACCCATATGCCATATCCTATGTAATGGAAATAATTCACGTTCTAGGGAAAAAAATCTCCCATCCTGGTAAACAACCTCAAGAGCTAATATTCATCCCTTCGATCGAAAGACGAAACAGTTGATAAAGAGAAACTGTTGGAGGTTTTCATCCTCAATGTGAATGGAATATCCATTAAATTATAGACCATGAAAAGCACCTACCTGTAGGTACTCTTACTGAAAATTTAATGTATTGACAACATATCTATGCCAGCTATAGAAAAGCATGATTTATGAACTCTGTGTAACCTGTTTGAAAAGCATGATTCATGAACTGTCACCTGTCTAAATAAACATAGCTTGAAGAACACTGAAACTCTCACAGGGTTGTAATGACGCATGGGAAAAGAGAGTTCAATACTGCCAAGCAAAGATTGTTGTCTACTACAATAAATGTTGGAGTACTATAGATTCAGAGAAATCGAAGATGAAAAAAAACCTTTCCTTCCAAAACGCAAAATGTAGAAAATGTATCTGTACATACACAGTACCTAAAAAGTGATACACTTTCTTTTGAGTTCATATATATAGCCTCACACTGTCTAACAGTCACAATATGAAAAATGAAAATCCTACTGCAGCTTTCTGGAAACTGCTGCTAAAACTCTCGGTCGTAGAGACCCTTGCTGTACAGATCTTGCTTCAAACCTGTACCAGAAAGTTGAAACATTACTACCCTAGCACAAGGCCAATCCTAGTTCCTCGTAGGAGATGAAATTGCAGGGCGGGTATTTACAATTGAGAAAACTCATTGATATTCGTTTTTAACATCTATCAGTTTAGTAATAGCCAAGGTGCCTGGAGCCATAATCATCGTCTCATGGTGTGCCAGTCCTTAAAAGATGAAGAGTTATTTGATCTGGAGAATTCATTAAAGTTGTCAGAAACAACACCAACTCCTACCACTAAAAACTTGAAATAAACATTTTCTAGGATTGAAACTTGTTCCATCCAATACGCTTGGATAGCCAAATTTATCAGAGCACCCTCTGGCTTCTCTATCATGCCTTCGATTTTTATAACTTTCGCTCTGACAATTCTCAAGACTGATTATCGATCATCTGATGATGTAAAGGAATCTGCAAACCCAGAAGGCCTTGTGGGGATACTGGATTGTGTATTGTCCATGCTTCTTATAGATTCATCTATATTAGAGCCCTCAAAGGCCTGCCATTTTTTCAATGCCTGAGGCAGAGTCATATCTAGATCTATTCCATAACAATCTTCATCATCTAGATCGCTGGGTTTCCATTGCTCAACCAAAGGTGATAGCACATTAACACCATGACCCATATCCGGTCGCTGGTATGGCTCCCGTGCAATACAGTGACATGCTAGTTCGGCAACGGTGCAAATGCTCTTGAACGTCTCATCTGTAACTTCCAGAGCCTTGTCAATTGCATTCCTAAAGGCTTCTTTACTGATATGCATCCATCTAAACCATGTTACCAGATGCATACTCTCCTCGGGCTGTGTTTCATCCAAAGCTCTTCTACCTGTTATGAGCTCCATAAGTATCACTCCATAACTGAAAACATCAGCCTTCGTTGTCACACGACCAGTGACTGCACGTATGAAACAAGAAACAATCTTTAGAATATGAATATGCAATTCAACACTACTTGTGTTAGTCACATAACCTCAAGCATGGTTGACTTGCATAATAATCGAGGATTGCTCATTAAGGAAATCACACCTAAAAATGTAATAGAAATTAAAGAATCCTGAAAAATCCAGAAGCATAAACAAATCATCTATAAAGAGAGAATGAATTCAAGATTGACTGCTTGCCTGCATATTCAGGTGCAAGGTAGCCAAAAGTGCCTGCCAGTCTAGTTTCAATAGAGTATTTCCCTTCAGGCGCAAGCCTAACAAGCCCAAAGTCTGAGACTTTAGCTCTCATATCATCCCCAAGAAGTATATTTGAAGGCTTGAGATCTCTATGAATAAAACTCTGGTGAGCCAAACTGTGAAGATATTCGACGCCTCTAGCAACATCCAATGCAATAGTGAGTCTCTTTGTCCAATCCAATGGCTTCAAATTGTGCTTTTCCCATTCAAACAAATGGTGACTGAGAGGACCTTGAGGCATGTATTCATAAACCAAAAGCCTTTCAGTTCCATCAATGCAGTATCCAAGCAATGCAACAAGGTGTCTATGACGAACCTTGGTAAGAACAGCAATCTCTGCTTGGAATTCATTCAGCCCCTTGCCACTCATAACCCCTGCCTCCATTCTCTTCACAGCAATATTGGTGGCATCATGCAACTCGCCTTTGTAGACCACACCAAATCCCCCACGCCCCAGAACATTTTCCTCACTGAAATCATTGGTAACATTATGAAGAACCTGGATTGAGATGATCAGGTTACCGGCCTCCACCACATGTACATCACTTGGTCCGCTGCAATCGACAACCATTTGAGAGCTGTCCAAAGTAGTAAGGGTATACTCCATTCAAATAAAGATTTCTCCTTGGATTGACAAAAGTACTGACAAATAATCCATGGCCGGAGCAATGATATGCTTCAACCACTTCTTTTTCAGTGGCTTTCTAGCCCATGTCAGTGCCCACAAAATGCTGGTGTCAACATTCAAGAGCTGTTCCTTATCCATCGAACTTGAAGAACACCTAGTAAATCAAGTTCTGAAGGTAGAGGATGGGAGGTTTGCTTATACTGATGATGCTCTTGTTCTTGTAGCTCGCATTCTTATTATAAGGACATCCACAGGGTCCAGTTTGGGAGATGACTCCTTAAGACTCAAAATCTGCAAAGGCTACAGTAGGAGTCATTGTAATTAGAACACAATTTCCAATTGATTGAAAATTTCCTAGATACAGGATACAGGATACAATACTCTGGTGCCAAGTGATTGAAAATTTCCAATTTCAGAGTAGAAGTATTTACTCTTTTGAATGCAGAAGAAGAATGAGATTAAGATCCTTACAACTGGATTTAGTTGAATTTATTGTTTGCTTTTGTACTTTGAAACAAAAAAATCCATCAAATGTCAATCTGTTACACTTGGGGGAAATCATGGTCCACTCAATAAAAGCCATAATTAATGTTCAATAACTACTCACATTGGCCTACAATATACATGCTCACCGAATGTAGTTATCAATATAATTGAAGGCTCAAGTGCTAGAATGGAACGACTGGTCTTGTAAAGAAATTTGTGAGTTTTATTGACTGCTATTTAGAACATTCACTGCATATCTCATGCTAGCTTTCACACACTACAAAATAGAAGAAACTACCCTCCATTCGATTTGGCTGCTTTCTCAAATAAGAAAATCTTTAGTATCATGCATTTGTTATCCTCATCCTCGAAAACATATTTCACTGTCTTGTAAATTCATTCATAGATGGGAAACACTCATTAGTAAAACAAACTCGATCTCTACAAATGATCCTACATCTTAGTCACTAAAAACCCTCAAGGACTGAACTGCACAACACATGAGAAAAAACAAACTCGTTCTTTACAAATGATCCTACATCTTAGTCACTAAAAACCCTCAAGGACTGAACTGCACAACACATGAGAAAAAACAAACTCGTTCTTTACAAATGATCCTACATCTTAGTCGCTAAAAATCCTCAAGGACTGAAATGCACAACACTTCAGAAAAAATAAACTGTTTGTCCACCTATCAAATAATTATCAGGTGTGCAATTGGTTAAAAATTAAAATTGATATCTGAAACAAAAAGAAAATTGATCTCACCAAATTCCATGGTTGCAAGGTCGAAGATGTCACCCAGTATATCAGCAATCATAACACTTGATGACAGAATGGTTCTAACAAGTTCTCTCTGTTCAGCTCTCAGTTCTGAAGCCTCCAAAGCTTCTGCCAGTCCCAAAAGGCCATTCAAAGGAGTCCTTATCTCATGTGACATAATAGCAAGGAATACATTCTTGGCCTGAATAGCATCCTCTGTGTAAATATATCAAGAAGGAAATCACTTTGTTAATCTAGCACATCCAATAAAAATGTGTTGCTCTAGCACATCAAACTGAAAACAAAATATGACACAATTCAAGAACATATAAAGAAGCTGCTCAAGTTTAATCCTAGAAAGAAATTCAGCTGATCGCGGTTCTATTAATGTTGACGAGTCTGAATACATGTGCTATTTCAGAATGATTAGCAGAAATTTAGATTTTATAGCTTAAATATTCATGCACCCATTGTGATGTTACAAGAAGTCCATGCCAATAGACAAATTGTAATTTACATACAAACACCTCTTGTAACAAATCCCGTAGCAGCGGCATCATTCCTCAAGCCTAATTTTGTATCCTTGGATGGATTTTCACCCTAATACAAAGTCTATAAAA
>LPNX011050105.1:29457-58487 GCA_001517045.1 Pseudotsuga menziesii
CAAGAAGGTTTCTTTATGAATGCAATCAGATATAGGGTATTTCTTATAAAGGATGATCACCTTGGAGCTGACTACTCACCATTTTTCCTTGTCCTCAGCCAGCGCACAGCCCTCTTGGACATTTGTTGGAGGAAAACTACCTTGGAGAATCATTGCATTAGGTCTTACAGCCATGACGGTTATAGCATTCTGATTTGGATGATGACTTGCCCACTTTGGAGAAAATTTGCATCATCCTAGACCTGGTTTTGTGGAGAGTGTCTACTATAGAGATAGCTTGCATATCATGCCTTATGGACATATCTCGTAGAGCTAGACTTTGGATGCCATGTCATTGGGCTTTTCCTTGCTTCACGGAAATCATTTGCTTGAGTTTTTGAGGCCACCCCTTCAAGAGCACTGATTAAAAAGAATAAGAAATGCAAGCTAACTTGATGGGATGGTACAAAACTACACCATCATATAGTTAGTTGGTTGAATGTCCTTAGACAATGAAAATGGGATGGTGCAGAAAGCTCCCCTATCGAAGGATAATCCCAGGCAGACCAAAGCAATTCAACTCTACCAACATAAGAGCATTGAACTAACTCAAAGATTGATAAAACTGTCGATGGAGAGTCCCTGCCACAAGAGAAGAGGCTTAGGTATCCAATTAGGTTATATAAAGAGAAGGTGGCCCTTGCTTTTGGATGTTTGACATAATCAATTTATTATAAAGTTGACTAACACAATGACATGTTATAGAAAGGAATTGACTGAATTGATAACATCAACCCAGCTTTTGTGAATATAAAGGAAAAAAATATTTCTTTAAAGTAATCATTTAAACAATTCCAAACTGCCGAATAACTAAGGACTTACTAGAATTACTAGGCTTGTAAGTCTAGTATACATATTATCACATAAGACTTTGGATCATGAGTTAATATCGGCAAGATTTAGTTGGGTTGTTATAGGTGCTCTCTTCCAAAGAAACTGTTTCTTGGCCAGAAATGCTTGTAAAAGGGACAGAGCCAGGCCTAAGAAATGTCCAGAAATATTTTCTGCAGCATATTTGCACTGGGAGATATTTTTGGGTTGTTTTATAAGAAAGTATGGGCAACCTAGGACTGCAAAACCCTCGGTAGGATGTTACCGGATGAACTAGCGGGGCTAGTTACCAGTAAACCGTCGAGGAAGAGAGTGACCACTGTCACCTTAGCCACTCTTCCCAGATTGATTTGGAAGTTGAAACCTCCTAGGGGAGATCCCTATTGTAACTCTGCAAGGACACTAAACACCAGAATAGTGACAAGTTTAATATTGAATGAAAGCAATAGCTATAATAAAGAAAAGTGACAATATGGTATAAAACCAACTGTACTATACAGCAGTATGGCATGAATTCAGTGACACCAGTCTTGTAGCAGCAGTAATTATCCGCCATTTATTCAAATATCCATATACATAGCAAAACAGTAGCAGTAGCACAATATAGCAGTAGTATATTGTAGCAGTAGGCACAATATACATAGCAAAACAGTCAAATAAGGTCTGTAACAAGGTTTAAGCGATCATTCAGAGTTCAAGCAATGATCACATTTCCAACACAGAGTGCATGTTATGTTGTTAATCGTCCATCTAATTCAAACCAGCAATAAATGTCACCTTCTAACCAATATTTTACGTGTTTGTAGTATTTTACAGGATGGTGAATGCACCAAACAGGACTAAAAAGAGGGATCTTAATGGATCTTATGAAAGGGAGAGTAAATATAAGGAGAGAAGCCTCAGTGGCTGCCCTTTTGACTTGGTTAGGGCTAGAATGAGGCCTTGGAAGGATGAGTAAAGGTATGTACCAGACCTAGAGGAGGAGCCGATCCCTGGAAGGTGAGGACCAAGGGGGAAAAGGATGGTAAGAGCAGGCTACCAGGTTACGTGGGATGGCCAAGGATGGAGGATTTCCCTAGGGCTTGTTTTGAAGGCCCAAAAGGGAAGGCTGTGAGGTAAGAAAGATCACAGGTAGGTGGCCTTGTTTTTGTCCTTTAAAGGTTTTGCTTTTACAGGTAAAGTCTAAAACAAGCAAACAAACAAGGGATCAAACATACCTGCAATATCATTCTCTCTTTGTCATTTTCCACGTCAAGGTGGTTATCCCATCTTGACAGACCCAAATTTGATGTGTCGTACCTATACCAAGCATTTAATCATATGAAACTCTTAATTTGTCTCAATATAGAAAATAACACTCTTTCCCATGAAGTCCTAATTTCCTAGTTTAAACCAGAATCAAATACAAATGCATACATCATAACAAGATTTCCCACATTGATTATGACTTCTCTTGTACAATGCACAGATGGTAGTAATCATAGTGCTGATCTAGAATTTTGTAGTGCATTTCAAGAACAGTAAGGCAATTAGGGTGGCTTGTCAAAATATAGGCTTCCAAATCAAACCATGCAAAAAATGAGGGTATTTATACTATAAGTATAAACAAACCAAATAAAAAAGAAACAGGAACAATTTGTTCTATTAATGACAAATTTCTTCTGAACATAAGAAAGAATTTTGCCTACCAATCACGAGGCATTCCAGCTTCTGCTCTTGCTTCATAGTTAAATGGCCCTTTTAGCTCCACATCAAGCTCCTCTAACAACTCTATAGCAAACATGCAATGTGCAATACTACACCAAAATTATGTATGTCATAAAAGCAAGTAGATGAACAAGGGTAGATCAACGAAAAGGCATGCTTGGGGCATGGCATCTAAAGGATTATGAAGTTCACATTCCAGATGTATCTATCGGGATTCATATTTCCATATAGACCTGTAAATGTCTTTTCAGGCATGCAACCCATCTTTCTGCATACTATTAGAAACCAAGACACGCCCACTGCAACATGTGCAATTTCTTCTTCTGCAATGCGTTTGACAATATTGGATGTCCTGTTATCGCCGAGGCCAACCAATTTTTGTACAATCCTAGGTCCAGCATCAAGACCTATGGCCTCCTAAGACAATTAATATAAAGTTATTGGATACTGGAGAGTTATCATTTGCTCCAAAATAAACAATTGTTTGCTACCAAGCTCAGATGACTGGAATATAACTACGAACTTGGAGGGTTGTAAAGGGTAACCTAAAATAATAACAGTTAATATAAAAATCTTGAACTTAAACTTCATTCTAAATGAAAGAACGAGATCATTTTCCACACATGACCTGGAAACTCCTAGGATAGGGCCGTCATCACATAATGGCTCCCCAAGTTGAGCTTCCACGGCAGCAATAGCCAGTGGGTTCAAATTGATGAATCGTATCCTGAGGCTGAACCAGCAAAAGTTAATACGTGGTATCTAGAATCGGTAGGGTAAAGAGTAAATATTATAGTGCCGACTCTTCAGAGCATTCCTGGCTTCAGCAATTGGTAAGGGAATAAGTAAGTTAGGTAAGTGAGGTATGGAATAGAGGAGAGGTTCCAAATAGCATAAGTTGATTTCAGTTGGTTTCTTCAGGCAAGTAAGCGGAATAAGGTGCGCAAGCAATAGTGCTGCTATAAAATTCCTACCTGAAGAAGAGGTCCTGTGGCAGGATCGCATACATACAAAATGAAAAGAAGAAGAATCCAGTGAGCAAATGGATGGTTCCCGCACGCCCTATGTGAGTTTTGGGTTTTTTTAAAATCAAGCAATTTTATAGCCGTCGCTTAAGCGACACTTAGGAAGATATCCGTCGCTTAAGGGACACTTAGGAGGATAGATATTTTTGCGCCGTCGCTTAAGCGACACTTAGGAGAAATTCCTTCGCTTAAGCTACAAGTATCCCCACCATTTCAAAAAAAAATTTAATCTTTCTGATTTTTGGCACAGTTAAAAGAAAAAATCCATGCGCCGTCGGAAAAAACCGTCGGATTTTGGATCAAAATCTAGTAGTGTCTGAAGTTAGTTGTTAATGTTAATTCCCTCCAAATGTGGAGGCATTATCTCATGGGAAATATCTTTGAGTTAAAGACAAATCATCACAGCTTGAAATATTTGTGTGATCATCCTCATTTGAATGCTATACAAGCTAGGTGGATTGAATTCCTGAGTGAATTCAATTTTGAAATCAAGTATATAAAAGGAAAAGAGAACTGAGTAGCAAATGTTCTTAGCAGAAAAAGTCAAATAATGCAAATTTTAGCTATCATCAATGGAAATATGATTTAAAAATCAAGTTATAGGAGGCAGTAAAAGCAGATGATCATTATTCACAAGTTGTGATAGTGTTGCAAGAAAACAACAAAACATTAAAAATTTACAAATATGCATTGGTTGAAGAGAGAACTCATCAATTTAATTTATATACCATATGAAGGTTAATTGAATAAAATCATACTACAGGAAATGCGTAATGTGCCTTATGCAGGTCACCCTGGTTATCAAAAGGACTTTGACAGTAGTTAAGAAAGAGTACTACTAGCCAAGAATGAAGAAAGAAGTGTCCAGGTTTATTACTCATTGTTTGGAATGTCAAAGAGTAAAAGCATAAGACAGACATCCTACTAATCTACTCCATTCATTGTTGGTACTGTAATGGAAGTGGAATGTGGCAACCATTGATTTCATTACAAAGTTACCAAACCACTAAAACAACCCGACTCTATTATGGTGTTGGTTGAAAAATTAAAAAAGTCAGTTTATTTTGTACCTTCTCATTCAACTTTTAAGGCAGTCAAGATTGCAAAAATATATATGAAGGAAATCGGAAGGTTGCTTGGTATTCCAAAAGAAATTGTTTTGGATAGAGATCCAAACTTCACTTCAAACTTTTGGAAAGGGTTATTCGAAGGATTTGGAACCAAACTCAACCTCAGTACTACTTTTCATCCATAGATGAATGGACAGAATGAGTGAGTAAATCAAATAATTGAGGACATGCTCAAAATGTATGTAATGGAGAAGCCTAGTAAATGGAAAAAATACTTGTACTTAGTGTAATTTTCCTACAACAACAGTTACCAAGCATCATTGAAGATGAGTCCATTTGAAGCACTATATAGCAGAAAGTGTAATGTTCTAGTAAATTGGATCAAACCAGTGGATAGGATAATATTTGGACCAGAAATTCTTCAGTACATGGAACAACATCTAACCAGGATCAAACAAAACTTGAAGGTATCTCAAGACCAATAGAAGAGCCATGCATACAAAAATAGAATGCATAGAGATTTCCAAGTTGGGGCAAAGTGTTTCTAAAGGTTAAAGGTAGAAAAGTTCAGTGCGGTTGGGAAGCTACAAGAATTTGGCTTCCAAATTTTGTGGACCATTTGAGGTCCTAAGAATATTTGGGTCAATAACCTATGAGCTAGCTCTATCTCCTACGGTTAAAGTACACAATGTTTTTCATTTTTCATTATTGAAAAAGTATGTTTATGATTATAATAACATACTTTAATGGTTTGTGGTATAGGTGGAACCAAAAGAGGAAATTCAAGTACAACAAGTTTTCATATTATGTAATGTCCCCGGTTTTGACCCCATTTGTATGATGTATATATTGTAATTAATCGTGGTGAGGAGCTCAAGGCAAAAGCCCCACCATCGATTTGGTTGTGTGTGTGTGCTTCGGCAATGGGGATAGTTGCCGATGGTTTATTCTGCCATTTGGCACATTATAATCCGGCATCATGTAAATACGTACATCAATTAAAACTAAAACCACAACCAGCTACGGCAGTGCAACATTGAATGAAAAGGGCATGTTTCCAAAGGATAAGGGGTGGGGGATGTCAAACCATGGTTATGGGGGGAAAACCCATGTTTTAACACCTTGTTGATGTGTCACCTTTCTTGTTTCACCAACCTCTTGAATGGCTTGGTTTTGTTGTTGGGGGTAGTTATGGCTGGTGGTTGAGGCCGTTATTTCCTTTGGGAGTGGGATGGTAGGATTGTCAATCCCTTTCCCACATGCCCACTCCACCCATGACTACCTTCACTCTTCTCTCCCACGTTTTCCAATTTTCAGGACTATGCTCTGTTGCTCTCACACCTGGTCTTCAACCTTCACGATGGGGGTCTGCCGGTTCCCCCTCTCGAGGGTCTGTTGATTCGTGTGCATAGGCGAAGCTGTTTCGCCTCACGTGCAGGCTGGGATCCTCACACAGAGAGACGTTCTGCTCTCTCTTCACGCATGGGAACCTTGCGTTGGTTTTGCTCACGCCGGGAGCAAGGGAAATCGTGACTGTCGCTTGGGATTTTTGGGTGCAGAAACCATTTCACGCTCAGGGACTGTGTGTAAGTTTCCTTATTGATTTGTGGCCATGGATTTGTTTTCCTCTGTGTGTTGCGGTTCGGTGCAAGTTGCACTCACGCACAGACTATTTTGGGGTCATTTTCCCATGCTTTGAGCCGTGCTCACTGCTTGTGTTTTGGGGCTATTGTCTCCCCCACGTTTTGTTGGTTGTGGTGCTCAATTTTGTTTTGGGCCACTATGGATTTCTAATCCGTTGGTTGAGTTTCCCTCTATCCATGCTGGGAGTTGGCTTCTCCCTGTTTTGGGACTGTGTAAGCTGCCCAACCGTTACCTGGAGTAATTGTGTGTTTGTGGCTTTTGAAGTACCCTGGTCTTGGGTTATAGCTGAGTTTTTTTGGCCACGTCAGGGCCAAGAACAACTCCATGTTGCCTTGTGGGCTTGAGCTGTGCTCATCGTTTTTTGGGATTATCCCTGGTCATCTTCGCTTCTTCACCGGGCTGTGAAGGATTGTTTTGTTGCGGTATGCAGTGGTTGGTCTTCGAACTGTACTGGCTTGGCCGATTGTGGAAGGCCTGGTAAACCCGGCGGTGTTGGTTTGGCTGTTGTGTCCCTTGGCTATGTGTAAGCCTGCAATGACCCTTATCCTGGAGGAATCGTGCCCAGCTCGGGGGTGGCAGCGTTGCTGAGAGATTGACCAGCACGCTGGCCTACAGTTGGGTGGAACGTTGCAGCGACGTAGCTGGTTGCGGACGAGTTCTTCACCAAAAGATAAGTCTACTGTCTATATTTCATCTCTGCAATTATATATTTGATGTCAATTAAATAATCATGATGAACATGTGAATGCTGGAAACGTATGTGTTTGTTACTTCCGCCGATTATTGAGTAACTGTGTATGTTGATGAATTATGCATCCTTGTATGCATTATGGTAAGATTTTAATTTCAGCATTATTTTTCCTGTTTATGTTCATGGGGTTGTTTTCCCGTATGCTTGATGTTCGTCGCGTCCTCTTCGCCGGTCGAAGGGTCAGGGACGTGACATATTAGATAGAAGATTCACAACACTCAATAATAGATCATAGGACATGTAATTGTCTAATGGACCCATTACAATCCTGAAGAAGTGCCATGGGAAATGGAAGATGTTATCTAGGAAGAATACCCATCTTTATTTTGAAGACTATTATATATGTAATATAAATAAGTTTTCAAAAAAAGTGTTCATATGTCTTTAGAAAATGAAACACCAAGGATGGTGTAGACTTTTGATGCAGTAGCACCAAGTCGAAGTTCTTTGTTTGCTGAATAAGCAGTCAATGCAATTTTTTTTCTTCCATGTAATTTTTCTATAATATAGGGTTAGTTGTCGATTCTTATAATCTTTTTTATAGATAGGGATGGTTTGGATGTAATAAGGAGAAATTTCCACAGATGCCCTCGAATATTGTAAGAAGTTGCTCAAGCATAGGTTAGTTAACTATTTACTTTCTTAGGAGTTCAGATCCTCCTTGTTCGGGTACACAAGGTACTCCCAAAAGACTGAACACCTTGAGCAACTGCTTCACAGAAATAGATCACAAATCAACACACCGATGTTTGTCATGTGGTTAAAACCCTCAAGAGGGAAACAGTCCACGGACCCAGCCAAATAGCTACTTGGAGCAATTTATTATGCAAAAGAAAGAAACTTACATGAGCTTCTCATAATCGATCAACTAGCCAAGGACCCTCTATGCTCTTTAAATAGAGATCATAGACCAATCGGGTGTTAAGCCATAGATCAATGGTAGGTATGATCTAAGAGAAGTTGAACCGTTAGATCACTCTATGTCTATAACATATCGTGCCCGTCGAATTAGAATATTTACAAATGCATACTAATGCATACTAGAGAAACACACTTTTACCTAAAGGATATATTACACAAGTTGATCTTAACTGACTCCTAAGTGTCTAAATATCCTAACATCCCCCCTTAAGAGCAACTTAGGATAGGATTGAAGAATTTACAAAAGTGACACTATTAGGAGAAGGAAGGAGGAATTAGAGCCTATCCCCCCTTAAGGACACATTCCTGAAATCCTAACATAGATCGAAGTTTAGAAAACTTTGATTCTGTAAGAGACTCAATGAAGATGTTTGCAACTTGATCATCTATAGGGAAATAGAGCATTTCAAGAACACGATCATGAACAATATTTCTGATGAAGTGCATGTGTAGCTCAATGTGTTTACTGCGTTGATGTAGAACTGGATCTTTGGCAAGCTTGATGGCACTTTGATTGTCGCACCAAAGTGGAGTAGGTTGTTGCTGCTCAACTCTAAACTCTAAAACGATCTGTCAAATCCATAAAGCTTCCTAAGTGGCATTAACTGTGGCTCGATATTCTGCTTCTACTGAAGAAAGAGCAAGAGATTGTTGTTTCTTACAAGCCCAAGTGACAGGTCCAGATCCCAAACTGAAAACATAACCTGCAGTAGACTTTTGATCATCAGGATTGCCGTCCCATTCTGAATTAGTGAAACCAAACAACAAAGTTTTCCCCCCTGTACTGTAATGAATCCCAAACTGAATTGTACCTCGAATATATCGAAGTATTCATTTTGTTTCTTTCCAATGACTTTTGTGAGGAGTTTGCATATAACGGGAAACACGACCAACGGTAAACGAAAGGTCAGGACGAGAATGAGTCAAGTATAAAAGACTACCAACAAGTCGACGATACAAGGTGGCATCTACTTCAGGGGAAGTACAAGTGGCAGAAAGTTTGACTCCAGACTGGAAGGGAGAAGGGGCTGGTTTACAATCTTCCATGTGGAAGTGACGAAGAATGTCACAAGCATACTTAGACTGGGAAAGAAATATTCCTTCTTTGGTTTGCAAGACTTGGAGACCAAGAAAATAATGTAAATGTCCTAAGTCTAAAATTTCAAAATTTTGCTTAAACTGGATTTCACATGGGTTATAAGTTTAGAGTCACTACCAGTAAGGATAAGATCATCAACATAAAGAACAGGTATCATGAGATGGTTTCCTACTTTCTTGGTATAGACATTGGGGTCAGAATGGCATCTAGAAAAACCATTGTCAAGGAGAAAGCTATCCATTTTGGCATACCAAGCTCTAGGAGCTTGCTTAAGGCCATATAAGCATTTCTTAAGGAGACAAACAAGGCTAGAGTTATTCTGAACATATCTAGGAGATTGTTCCATGTAAATTTCCTCATGTAAATCACCATGTAAGAAGGAAGACTTGACATCCATTTGATGGACTTCCCAGTTATGTAATGCTGCAAGGGAAAGAACAAGGCAGATGGAGTTCATTTTTGCTACAGGGGAAAATGTTTCATTGTAGTCAATCCCTTCAACTTGGGAAAAACCTTTGGCAACTAACCTTGCCTTAAGTCTTTCAACACTTCCATCGGATGCATACTTAGTTCTATAGACCCATTTACATCTGACAAGTTTTCTTCCTTTTGGAAGAGGAACAACATCCCAAGTATCGTTCGCCATTAAGGAACGATATTCTTCATCCATAGTTGCATCCCAATTTGGATTTCTTCAAGCTTCTGCAAAAGTTTATGGATCATGATTCTTGGAAACTTGAGCCAAAAGAGAAGAGGCTTACTGAAACTGAAAACATGTTCGACATTGATCTCTAGGATCACCGGCAAGATCACTAGCTGCTTCACATGTTGAACGGACCAGTCGAGGAGGCATTGGTGCTGGTGTAATGTGAGGAACATGAGCAGGCGGAGGTGTATTTTCATCTTCATTGTCATCATCAGAAACTAGAGTTGGAAACCTGTCAAGGAAGTTGGACGAAGAAGAAGAAGAAGGCGCAATCATCGAATCAAGCTCGCAGGCCAAAGATGGCACACCCGCCAAGTTAGGCTCGCACGCTAAGAGATTTTCATAAAATTTAATATCTATTCTAATGATTATATCATGTGAATGGGGCTGAAGAGGTCTATAACCTTTTACATATTCAGAATATCCAACAAATATGCACTTTTCACTTTTAGGCTGCAATGCTTTCCGTTTTTCATCCGAAATGTGAGCCCATGCTTCACAACCAAACACACGAAAGTGACTTACATCTGGTTTAATTTTACTCCATGCTTCTTTCGGTGTTATACCTTGTAAAACTTTAGTGGGTGTGAGATTAACTATGTAATTTGCACAATTTATGGCCTCAACCCAATATTGAAGACTTAGTCCCTTAGATTGGAATATACAATTAGTCATTTGTTTTAAAGTGCGGTTCTTCCATTCAGCTACACCATTTTTTTGTGGTGTATATGGAACAATGTGTTGTTGTTGGATTCCTTGTTCAATGTAAAAAGTAGTGAACTTGTTGTTAACATATTCTCCTCCATTGTCAAATCTTAACTTAATAATTTGATGACCAGATTGTTTTTCAACAAGGGCCTTGTAGGCCAAGAGCATGTTAAATACTTCGCTCTTAAGTTTTAGAAAGTAAACCCAAGTGCATCTGGAGTAGTCATTAATGAAAGTTAAGAAATATTTGAAATCAGAAAAGGAAGCAGATGGAAGAGGGCCACACAAATCACTATGCACAATCTCCAAGGGAACTAAGGCGTGCCAAGAGGCACGTTTGTCAAAATTTTCTCGATGATGTTTTCCAAGTACACAGCCGGAACAAACACCATCCTTGCAAGAAACCATCGGAAGACCAGTCACCATATTTTCTTTACATAGTTGTTGCAATGAGCGATAATTTAAGTGACCAAATCGCTCATGCCAAAGTTTGCTCAAGTTATCACTATGAGCAACAAAAACTGAAGGAAAAGGTGATGACCCAAAGTTGTTAAATTTGTACAACCTGGTAATGTCATCAACAGTTCTAGTAGCAAGGACATTTTGAGGATTTTTAAAATCCTTGATTACAACTTGGTGAGGTTTAAACGTCACCATTTTACCTTCACCTAAATGAGTAATTTGGTGGACTGATAACAAATTGCAGGAAATTTTTGGAACACATAGTACATCACTGAAATGACCATTTTCTATTGGAATTGTTCTAGATCCTACAACACTTAGAGATCTATCATCACCAACAAATATTTGTTTGGTGTGACATTCATGCATAGTAGAAAATATGGCTTGATCCTTAGCCATATGATAAGATGCTCCAGAATCAATGAGCCATTCAATTGAAGTAGAAGAAGAAGATGCAATATAAGAGAAACCAGAAGCACAAAGTGCATGTCCATGAGAGGTAGATTCTGAAGACGAATCTAGGCTGATGTGGTGCTTCTTCATTGTTGCTTCCAAGGCTGTCATCTTCTTAAAACACTTAGATTCATCATGATTATATTTCCCACAAAAATTGCAATGACACTTAGTATTCTTTCCTTTTGGCTTGGATCCTTTGTCATTTTTTAAAGAAGGAGCTGACTGAGAGGGTTTGGGACCCTTGTTGTTTGGCTTATTATTACGAAAATTTTATTTCTTGGGAGGCTTGGACTTTTCTTTCTGTTGGGACAATAAGGCTTTCACAGATGTATCTGCATTGTTAATTATTCCAAGATGAATGAGCTTATATTGCTCTCTAATTAAAGAATCACAAAAGGATTCAAGGTTAGGTTCTTGATAGCTAGCTACAGTCAAGGATTCTTTCATGGAGTAGAATGTAGATACAAAAACAGAATATGGAGGTCCAAGTTTGGAAAGAATATGATAAATACATTGTTTGTCTTTTTTCTTAATCTTGCATTCTGCACATAAGAGTCTAAGAGTTTTATACTTAGATAAATAGTCTTGAATGCATGAAAAATCATTTGTATTCAAGGAAAGCAACTCATTCTCAAGTTGATGACCCCGAATTTCATTGTGTTTACCAAACACAAATTCCAACTTTTCCCAAGCGAGATCAGGTTCATCAATTCCAAATATGTGGAATCGCAAATCAGTAGAGATTGACATCCCAATCAATCCACAAGCTTCATCACATCTATTTTCCCATTTAATTTTCTTATCATCATTAGTGGGTTTTGTTTCTCTCCCTGGGGTTATCCTAACAAGTCCTCTACTTCGCAGAACATCCTCCATACGAGATTGCCACGAGAAATAGTTAGAACTTGTAAGTATAATATCACAAGGGGAGGCCATACTGTAAATCAATGGTTGAAGAAATAGAAGCTAACTATCTGGATGCAAAGAGCTCAAAAAAATATGCGGTTTTAAAAAAAATGGCACTAAAAACTAATTCTAGATGATGAAGCTATGCTTGATCAAAGAAAATGTTGAAAATGTCCCCAATAGTGATGTGGCAGATATTAACTTGACCAACTAAAAAAAGAACCCCCTCTCTTCCCAAGATCAACCTTTGACAATCACTTTACAATAAAGTTGCTTGGAAATAGAAATTGCATGCACTAAAAAGTAGCTTAATAAGACTTGAACTCAAGACCTATTAAAGAATAAAGCAACTTTGGACCAAGTGAGCTAAGTTTAAAAGGTACATAAAAGAATGGAAAGAGGAAATGGGATTTTTTTTTTATTGTTCTCTCTTGTTCTCCGTGTTTGCCCTTTTCTTTTGCAAATCACAAATAAAAAATGAAAAACAAAAAACAAAAAAAACAAAATTCCACACAAAGGGGTTAGATCTTGGTTAGCTTACCCGGAAAGTCTACGTTTTCAAGTTTTCTTGCTATTTATAATTTGTCGTGATCGCACAAGGTGCATGGCAAAGAGCATACGTAGCCGAGAAGATAAGAAAAAAAAACTTTCCCTTTCTGTTTCTGATTCGTCGCGATCGCGCAAGGTGCAAGGCAAAGAGCATATGCATCCAGGGAAGGAAATAGTCTGAGACTAAAAAAATATAGATCTAGTAATAAAACTGATAAAATATGAGAGATTTAAAAATAAATAAAACAAATCCGTCACTATAACATTGTACCTTCGGATTTGCCGAAATGGGTGTTTCTAGAACAAACATAAATGGTTTTCGATGAAACGAAAACTATTTCCCAATGGAAACAGCGCTCCAGACGCAATGGAATAGCCTCCACAAGCCACAAATGCACAGAAAATCTAGAACCAGAAACCCTTTCAAATTTTCGGCAACATCGGTTTCAGATTTTGATCAAAACTGAAAGCGGCTCTTCATAAACGCTCTGATACCATGTTTGGGTACACAGGGTACTCCCAAAATACCGAACACCTTGAGAAACCACTTTACACAAATAGATCACAGATCAACACACCGATGTTTGTGACATGGTTAAAACCCTCGAGAGGGAAACAGTCCACGGCCCCATCCAGATAGCTACTTGGAGCAATTTATTATGCAAGAAAAAAAAAGTTACATGAGCTTCTCATAATCGATCAACTAGCCAAGGACCCTCTATGCTCTTTAAATAGAGATCATAGACCAATTGGGTGTTAAGCCACGAATCAATGGTAGGTATGATCTAAGAGAAGTTGAACCGTCGGATCACTCTATGTCTAGAACATATCGTGACCGTTGGATTAGAATATTTACAAATGCATACTAATTCATACTAAAGTAACACACTTTTACCTAACGGATATATTACACAAGTGGATCTTAACTAACTCCTAAGTGTCTAAATATCCTAACACTCCTATTGTGGGTATGACATGTTTGATAGAGTTTTATATTAAGAATAGAAAAAGAGATAGAAAGGGGTAGAAGTCTGGAAGAGTGAATGAGTGAGAGATAGAGTGTATGTAATAGTGGTTAATGAAATGAAGAACGGAGTATTAATACTCTGTACATATGTGACTATCTGATGTCTTCTTTTCAATAACCAGGCGCATGCTTATTTATTTGTGTGGATGAATATTCAGTAATATTTAAATGATTCCTGAAGGCGAAAATTTGTACAATTGCATAGAAGATTGATTGCTTGTGAATCAATTAGACTATTAAAGTCTGAATTGAAGTATGTGAATTTCAGCAGATCGATGGTTGTGAATGAATTCCACAAGAGAAAAGTGAGGATTTTCAATGTTAAGGTGAGATCCGCATCTGATCTCAGATCGAAGGTCAGGAAGAATCCTGCAAGAAAGTTTCAGTTTATAAGATTTGTGGAAAAGGAAGTTGCGAGAGGAAAATTGTGGAATCCCATTTTGAAAAAATGGGAAGGCGTATCCGTAATCTGCAATCTGCAATTGCGGAAAGGGTCTCAAGGAAAGATAATTGAGGAAGAGCTCAATTGCAGAAATTGAATTGTGGAATCAATCCTGCGAAGAACTTGATTGCGGGGATTGAGTTGTGGGACCACGCTTGTGAAAATTTGGTTGCAGGAGAACCCAAGCTTGCGAAAAGTTGATTGTGGGAGCAGAGTTGCGGAATCCTGCTTGCAGAAGGAGATTTCAATCAACAATTCAATTTGAAGAAGAGGACTTTAGGTCTACTAGATTTCACTTGCCATCAGTTTTGGTATCAAAGCACGCTAAATATGTCTCCAAGATAAGAACAAATACATGGAGTCCTTGTAGGACTTGGTCAAGGAATACAAGCTGTCAAGACAAACACACAAAAGAAATTAAGACAACTCCAAGCTAGGATGGAAGTTATGGAGAGAAAGGATTCAGAGAATACAGACACCAGTGATGAAGAAGAATCCTTTGAAAATGAGAGAGAGGAGGTTGTTGAAGAATAAAAAGTATTGAAGATGTTGATAAAGGCTAGTAACAAACCTAGAGTTGAAGTCCCCATGTATGAAGGTAATATTAATGTTGAAGAACTCATGGACTGGATCAATGCTTTAAACAAGTATTTTGAATTTGAAGAAATTGAAGATAAAAATAAGGTGAGATAAGCAGTTCAAGAAGGTTTAGGTTCGAATATTTTGTTGATGACTGGGAAATAAATATTACAATAGGTCAAGAAGGAGGATGAGCTACATTTTACCTTTGTTGGAAAACCATAGGTAATATTAACTTCTACAAATTTAGATGATTTTCCTACTGAAGTTAGAATCTTGCTTGATGAATATGATGATATTATTATGAATGAGTTACCAAATGTTTTACCTCCTGTGAGAAGTATTAGTCATCACATTGACTTAATACATGGTGTAAATTTACCTAATAAGGAATCCTACAGACTGACTCCTCAAGAGAATCAAGAGATCAAACAAAAGGTACATGAGCTGTTAGATAAACGGTTTGGTGAAACAAAGTTTGAGTCCTTGTCCAATACCCACTGTTCTTAACCCAAAGAAGGATGGTGGATGGAAAATGTGCACAAACTCCAGAGAATTTAATAATATCACTATCATGTACAGATTACCTTTACCCCACATTGATGATTTGAAGGATTGTTTGAGAAGTTCAAAGTATTTTTCAAAGACAGATTTCAAAAGTAGTTGTCATCAAATAAGAATGAGAGAATGGGATGAATGGAAGACTGCATTCAATAATAATAATGGAATGTATGAATGGTTAGTAATTCCATTTGGGATTACTAATGCACCTAGTAATTTTATGAGATTGATGAATGGGGTCTTGAAAGAGTACACTGGAAAATTTGTGATAGTGTATAAGGATGATATTCCGATTTTCAGTCAAAATAAAGAAGAACATTTGAAACATCTTAAATTGGTGTTGGAAACCATGCAAAAGGAAAAGCTACTGATAAATCTGAAAAAGTGTAGTTTCCTGAAGAAAGATTTTATTTATTTGGGATTCATGGTTTCATAAGAAGAGTTGAAGATGGATCCAGATAAGGTACAAGCAATTTTAATTTGGCCAATTCCAAGAAGTGCGTATGAGATAAGGATTTTTCATGGTCTTGCAAGTTTTTATAAAAAATCCATTAAGAATTTTAGTAAAATTTGTGCACCTATAATAAACACCTTCAGGGGAAGTAAACAATATTTCAAGTGGACAGAAGCAGCTGACAAAAATTTCAAATTATTGAAGAAGAAGATCACTGAGAAGCCTATTATGTATTTACCAAGTTTTGATAAAAAATTTCAAGTAGAGGCAGATGCTAGTAAGACAACAATAGGGGTTGTTCTGATTCAAGAACTGAGACTAGTAGCATACTTCAACAAGAAGTTAAATGAGACAAAACAAAAGTATTCCTCATATGACAAAGAGTTATATGCCATTGTACAAGATCTCAATAAATGGAGACATTACTTAATGCCCAAATAGTTTTTGTTATATTCTGATAATCATGATTTACAGTTATAAATAGTCAACCTAAATTGAATTAAAAAAATGCTAAGTGGGTGGAATATTTCCAGAAATTTACCTTTGTGATCAAGCATACAAGTGGTAAATCTAATAAAGATGCTCATGCTTTAAGCAGAGTAAATTAGATCTTGCAGGAAATTAAGGTCAGTACTTTGGGATTTGAAAGTTTGGTTAATATGTATAAAGAAGATGTGGTTTTCAAATATATATATGTAGCCTATGAGAATCCAGTTACACATAATAGAAGCCAATGGTTGGACTACATGTTACAAGAACGATTAATGTTCGGAAATAGTAAGTTATGTATTCCAAAATTTTCTATGAGATAAACTTTGATACATGAGAAACATAATGGAGGTTTATCGAGACATTTTGGGCAGGATAAAACATTTGCTCAGGTGAGTACAATTTATTATTGGCCAAGAATGTAGCATGACGTAAAGAAGTTTTTTGAAAAAAGCAGGATATGTCAACATGCCAAAGGGAGAAGAAAAACTGTTGGACTATATCAACCCTTACCTATTCAAACTATGCCTTGGGATTCCATCAGTATGGATTTTGTTCTGGGATTTCCTGGAACTCAGAGGGGAAATGATTCTATTTATGTACTAGTGTATTTTTTATAAATGGATCATTTTATTGCTTATAAGAAAACCAATGATGCAACACGCATTGCTAATATATTCTTTTCAAAAATTGTAAAGTTGCATGGTTTACCTTTAAGTATTGTCTCTAACAGGGATATTAAATTTGTTGGTCATTTTTGGAGAAATGTTTGGAAGAAGTTGGGAACCAATCTCAGTTTTAGCTCCACTTATCATCCTCATACTGAAGTGGTGAACATAAGCTTGGGAAATATACTAAGAAGTCTTGTTTATGAAAATCTAAAACAATGGGATTTAGCTCTTGCTTAAGCTGAGAAGTTTTCTTACAATGATACTCCACCTAACAAGAGTACATGTATGAGTCCTTTTCAGATTATATATGGAATGCACCCGATGGGAGTATATGATCTTAGGAATTTGGGAGGAAAGGATAAGATAAATGCAGATGGTGAATATTTTTCATCTAGCATGCATGCGCTACAAGAAAATGTTCAAAAGAAATTGAAGGAAAGTGCTGGAAAATACAAACAAAGAGAAGATATGAAAAGAAAGGAAGTTAATTTTCAGGTTCAATATTTAGTAATGGCCTATCATAGGAAAGAGAGGCTTCCTAAGGAGACCTACAATAAATTGAATCTCAAGAAGATTGGACCTTGTAAAATTTTGAGGAAGTTTTCTGCAAATGCATATGAAATAGAGCTTCCTTCTAATCTTCAAATTTCTTTGATTTTTAATGTTTCAGATATATATCCTTTTAAATATTCAGGTGTTTAGATAGAATAAATGATCTCAGGAGAAGATGGTTCATTCATAGATTGGAAAGGACAGTTACCTCGGAAAGGACAACCACAGATTGAAGTTATCCTTAACAAAAGGGTTTCAAAGAAGACCAGGGACAAATAATATTTTTAGTATTTAGTCAAGGGGAAAGATCATCCATCTGAAGATGCAGCGTGGATGAAGACAAAGGATATTTCCAAGTATAATGTGAACCCTGGAGACTTATTGAAGAATTATTTTTCTTCCATTAGAGTATGATGCAAGAGCACCAAGTCGAAGTTCTTTGTTTGCTGAATAAGCAGTGCATGCAATTTTTTGCTTCCATGTAATTTTTCTAGAAGATAGGCTTAGTTGTCAATTCTTGTAATATATTTTATAAATAGGGATGGTTTGAATGTAATAAGGACAAATTTTCGCATCTTCCCTCGAACCTTGTAAGAGTTTTCTTGAGGATAGGTTAGTTACATATTTACTTTCTTAGGAGTTCATATCCTCTCATTGAGTGAGAGAGCAAGAGATAGAGTGTATGTAACAGTGGTTAGTGAAATGAAGAACATAGTCTTAATACTCTACATATATGTGACTATCTAATGTCTTCTTTTCAATAACCATACGTATGCTTATTTCTTTGTGTGGATGAATCTTTAGTAATGTTTAAATGATTCCCAAAGGCGTAGATGTGTACAATTTCACAAAATATTGATCACTCATGAATCAATCCGGCGGTTATAGTCTGAATTAAAGTCGATGAATTTCAGCATATCGATGGTTGTGGATGAATTCCGTAAGAGAAAAATGAAGATATGCAACGTTAAGGTGAAATATGCATTTGATCTCATTTTGAAGGTCAGGAAGAATCCCGCAAGAAATCGATGGTTCAGAAGAGTTTCGGAAAAGAAAGTTGCAGGAGGAAAATTGTGGAATCCCATTTTGGAAAAGTGGGAAGGAGTATCCGCAATTGTGGAAAGACAATTGAGGAAGAGATTAATTGTGGAAATTGAAATACGGAACCAATCATGTGGAGAACTAGATTGCGGGGAATTAATTGTGGGACCAGGATTGCGAAAAGTTGGTTGCAGGAGAACCCAAGCTTGCGGAAAGTTGGTTGTGGGAGAACCGGGACAAGCTTGCGGGAGCATAGTTGTAGAATCCTTCTTGCGGAAGGATATTTCAATCAGCATTTCAGTCTGAAGAAGAGGACTTTAGGTATGCTAGCTTTCACCTACCATCAACTTTAAGGGGGATGGAAATGTAACACCCCTTGTTTGAAACTCCTAGTATGATGATGCCAGATGTAATTGTTGTATATGAATTCTTACAAGGATGAACATATAGTATTTTTGCAAATATTAATATTAAAATCCACAACTGGATGTGATGAGGCGATATGTTGAAGATATCAAGGACTCTTGTACTCAGCAGAGAAAGTAAGTGGGTTAAAAAGTTCTTAGGATGGAAACCATGTTATGACCCTATTAAACCTTTAAGTACCTAAGAGTATCTTATGTATTTAATTGAACCAAAATTCCCTTTTAATTAACTTAAACTGGTTTATGGATTAACAGGGATTCAGTGTGATTAAGAAAATATTTTAATATTAAAAAAAAGGAGAAACATGGATCATGGGAGACACCACATGGGGGAATAGGGTTATCATGCTAACCAAAAATTTGAATTGCTCAGTCTGAAAGGGTCTAGTAAGGAAAAATGGGGGTGTGACTTTTCCTGCAGAGAAAATATGGTATGGAATTTTGAGTGGGAGAACCCATTTCTGAGACTGGAAACGTTGAAAAAGTGTCCATGTTTTCCTCTAGTCTTCCTTGTAATTATGGAAAATGGCGTAGGTAGCTAACTTGGTGGATTTATGATCACTGAGAACAGTGATGTATCTGACTGTTTTGTTGTCAGAATGAAATTAAGGAGGTGAAATGCACTATTTGGCATGAATTTGGAGTTAAGCCAACTTCTTGTCTACTAAAGTGTAAAATTCAGAAATTATGGGTTTCGTGAGATGTTTCTCTAATGAATGCATGAGTCTCAGTTGAGGGTGATGTTTTCCTGAGATATTAATGGGAAATATTTCCTATGGTTGGGTGGAGCATGCCCCACAAATAGTCAATTTCCCATTTCAAGTGAATTCTCGGATAAGTGTTATATTGGAAATTTAAATTTTATTTAAAATTTAGTTGTCCTCTTATTAAATTTTGGCTATGAAATTTTATTGAATATTCCTTTCAAGTAACTACTTAAAATTTATATTGCTGTCGTGAAAAATTATGTGACTAGAATTGTATTTATGGGTAGTTACTTTCTGTAAGGGAATGAATTATGAATTTCTAGAAATTGAAGTTTTTTCGTTATACATATACTGAGGGGGAGGGAATTTTTTGGCATGGCCATCTATTGTGTGTTTCCCCATAAATCGTTTTTTATATTCCATACATTTTATAATCTGTCAGGAAACTTTTTATGTACCAATAGTTGTTAATTTTTCCACAAGTCAATGTTTGAGAGTCAATGGTTCTCTGTTTTAAAATAACAAAATAAATTTTACACATAGTTGAAATTGCATGTTTAATGAGAAATTTAGAAGCTATTAATTATTAGAAGAAAAGTTGTAATGTTATTTCTCAATCCTAAAAAGGGAGAATGAATTTGTTGGAATGTTGTTCCCATATCATAATAAAATGGAATTTGCATAGCTTGAAGAGTGTCAATGTATGCAACTGTAGCTCCTTTTTTGGTTCTATTTTATGTAGTGTTTACTGCACAGCTCCCAAGATAGTGTTTACTGCGCAGTTGATAGTGTTTATTACACAATTCCTAGGATAATGTTTATTGCGTAGTACCCATGATAATGTTTACTGTGCAGTTTCCGAGATAGTGTTTCCTGCGCATTTTCTAGGAAAATGTTTGCTGCGCAGTTCCTGGGATAGTGTTTACTGCACATTTCCCAGGATAGTGTTTACCTTACAGTTCTCAGGATAGCGTTACTACACAATTCAGAGGATAGTGTTATTACGTAGTTCCCTATATAGTGTTTACTGCGTAGTTCACAACGAAGTGTTTACTATGTAATTCCTAGGAAATAATTTATAAGGAAATGATGGAAGTGTTGCACTCCAAGCCTTACAATGTGTTAATTTATTCGTTTAGGCCAAAATTAGAATTGGCTAAATAAATACATTTTTATGTTTAAAGTATACCAAAAAAAATGTATTGTGAATTGTTGTTCAAATCATATGCCAAATCGATACTCAATGTTATAACTTGTTGTGTCGAGAGGCGCTCTACAACCCAATATGGGGGAGATCTTGTAACGTAACGTTCATCATGTAAATGTCGGCTATAAATATTATGAGGGAGATGTTGTAATGTTATGTAACGTTCCTCATGTAAATGTCGGCTATAAATATTATTTTTGATTATGAGGGAGATGTTGTAACGTTATGTAACGTTCATCATTTAAAGGTCGGCTATAAACCTAGGCTCCAAATATGAGGGAGATGTTGTAAAGTTCTAATTATGAGGGAGATGATGTAACGTTACTTTTTACTTGCCGATTATGTTGTAGATGTTGTAAAGTTATGTAACATTACTTTTTACTTCTAAAGAGTAAAAATTAATAAATATAAAGTTAAAAAGTATTCCATTTATTGGTTTTGTTGACAATTAAGTAAAAAGTAATAAATAAAAAATTTAATTATCCGCCAAAATAAACAGGTAATAACAATATATAAATTAGGTTAGACACAAGAACATAAAAAAGCTTATTCACCGAAAAATCAACTAACTGAATCTAACTAACAATTAAATGTGACTAACAATAGAACCATGTCCGAGCACTGTCACCATCCCTCTCTCGGGTCTTATCAACCAAATAATGAAAGTGGTCCAGCAAAACCTAAAAAACAATCGCTAGAACTCTAATAGTTATTTACCTTCAATTTCCGTCACAGAATGCAATGCCACTTTCTTGCGTTTATAGCAATCATGTCAACAATGTTAATCTAAAATAACTTTTTGCCTAGAGTAGATTTTAAAATTTTTAACGTTTTGAATCTAAAAATTGTTTAAAAGCCTTATCGCTCGGTAGTATTTCCCATAGAAACATTTTTTACTGAGAATTTGTTTCAAATCTTATGCAAAACATTTTGAATGTAAAAATTGTTTAAATACCTTATCGATGGGTAGTATTGCTCATACAAACGCTTTTGACTGAGAATTGCCCATAGAAACATTTTTGACTGAGAATTTGTTTCAAATCTTGTGCAAAACATTTTGAATGTAAAAGTTGTTTAAAAACCTTATCAAAGGGAAGTATTGCTCATACAAACGTTTATGACTGAAAATTTGTTTCAACTCATAATTCGCAGTCATAATAAGGAAGAGTAGATTTAGATTTTTTGATCACAGGAATTTAAAACGAAAACAAATTCGCACAGTTTTTTATTTTTTTAATTATGAATATGTTATTTTTGAAATCCTTTCAAAAGAGTTAAAATAGCAGAGTTAGAATAGTAGTTATAGAACTATGGAAAATATAAAATTAACAAAAACCTAAACAAAACCAAAATATTTTTAGCAAGTCCTGAAATAAAATTAAGCTCCAAAATATTATGATGTTGATGTTTTAAGGTTATGTAACCTTATGTAACTTTACTTTTAACTTTTTGAAAGTAAAAAGTAATAAATATAAATTTAAAAATATGTTGGCTTTGCACATGGTTTTAAAACCATATGCAAGGCCTCCTAAACAACCCATAATAAATTGCACTAAATGTTAGATCCAAATACCTATATATGTTTTATTTTCCTGGAATTACAGCCAGCAGCTAAGGAAGCATGAATGTTCAGCACCACTCGCATCAGTTTAAGCCCTTGATCCATCTTTTTTATTAAAAAGAACGTGTTTTCAATTTCATTTTATTCAGCTTAATCAGTTTAAGGAATTGATTCAATGTATTTGTGAGTTTGTATTTACTTCGAAAATGTGACTTAGCGAGTACTTTTATTCCAGTCTAATTCCGAACGATTGATTGCAGCTTCTACACGATGGTTTGTCTAATAAAGAGATTTGTTAATTTTTTTACCAAATTTCAATTAAAAATAAAGAAAATAAAAAATAAGCTACTCCTAAAAAAATATAAAATTTCAAAAAATATATTATTTTAAACACTAATCAATACCTTCATTTTAAAGGCTTCTTAAACAACCCATGGTAAATTGCACTCAAGGAGATTTGTTAAATTTTTTTACCAAATTTCAATTAAAAATAAAGAAGAAGAAAAAATAAACTACTCCTAAAATTTTTATTAAATTTCAAAAAATATATTATTTCAAACACGAATCAATACATTCATTTCCCAAGATTGTTGTTCCATGAGCATTGTGCAAACCTCTTTAAGTGCAATACATGAGAAGGGGTTTGCATCTATGGAAATTTGATCCCTCTCAGAGCTTGATAGAGCCTAGGATTTGGATCTTTTAACAACATCATAGAGGTTTTCATCATTCTCTGCTATTACTAGTGAAGTAACATCAATTTTGCAGTACTTGTTATAACTTGTGAATAACACTATTATGGCTATTTTTAGCATGATAGCTTATTTAATGTAAATATCATAAGGGTAATGGTTTAGTCCAATATAATGTAGGTAAAAAAAAATATTATGTGTATAAAAATTGTGCAAATTCATAAATAGTTATGCTTCCGCAAGAATGCATAAAATTATTATGTATGTACATGTTTTTTTAGTATGTGTCTGAGGGAATATTTTATGCTAGCACTAAATGCTTATATTTATTGTGCATTTGTTATAAGAATTTATATAACCATTATGGACTTAATATTTTAAGAAACAAATTGTGTTTTAAGTCTAGTTTTAATGTAGGGTATGTTACAATTGATTTCAATCAATGGTTGACTTTAATCCATGGTTGAATTCATCCATGTTTCACTTCGATCCAAGGTTGACTTCATTCCATGGATGACTTCAATCCATAATTGGCTTCAATTCAAGGTTGACTTCAATCCAAGGTTGAATTCAATCCATAGTTGACTTTTAAGCAAGGTTGACTTCAATCCAAGGGTGAATTCAATTCATGTTTGAATAAAATCCAAGCTTGACTTCAATCCAAGGTTAGCTTAAATCCTATGTTGACTTCAATCCAAGGTTTACCTCAATCCGTAGTTGACTTCAATCCATTAATTATACTAACATTAATGATTTCAATTCATGGTTAAATTCAATGCATAGTTGGCTTCAATGAAGAGGCACTTTTACAACTTAATAAAGAGACACTTTTTAGAACTTGATAAGAGAGAAAGGGTAATTTTGTGTTTAAATTATGTTGATATGTGTCACTTTAATAAAATAGTAAACTATTAACAAAAATTTTACAATATCAACCTTAATATAAACTTCCAAACAAAAAATATTTATATTTCAATTAACCAAAACTAAAAAAATTAATTGAACTATATGTGTAAATCTAAGTTATTAATTCTATAAGGTTTTTGAAAAAAGATTTCAATTCAAAAGTCATTAAGGTTTTTTACTTTGTTTAGTTTCCATTTTCTTGTAAAAGGATAAAATTTATTATAATTAAATGCTAAAATATATCCACATTAACTCACTATATATCATGAGAAAAATCAAATCTTTACAAATGCAAACTTTTCCTTTATATTTTGCACTCTTAAAATATTTCTAATTAATATTAATAAAAATTTACCAAAATCCATACTATTTCTATTTTATTAGTGTAATTATATGCTCAACATAAAAGCTAATATAATTTTTTGTTAAATTGTTGGTTCTCATATTTTATATTTTATATCATAGTATCGTAATCCTTCACGCAAAGAAAAAAAGAAAAACTGACATGAATCTTATTTCTCTAAATGGCAAACCATAAGGTTGAGTTAGATAACAGTTTCTCTTTCGTAGGAATCGATTCCATTTATTGAACACCCACCAACGATTTCTTTGACAAACAATTCAATTGCAATTATTTGTGCACTTGAGGCAACGATCGTTATGGTAACTAGACACGTGATGAGGAATTTGTCTATTTGTGGGCTTAAAGGTAAATATATGGTGTCCATTATGTCTTTGATAGGTTGGAATGTTATATTGAGAGTAAATAATGTGATAAATTTCTTTATGAGAGTTTTATGAGTTACTCTCATAGTTAAAATTAATGGTGTCCAAATTATATTTATGTTATAACTTGTAAATTTATTTCATATTTTATTTTTCTTATAAAATAAAGACTCACTGTACCTCTTTATTCATTCATTCTTGAGATTAGAAATCAATTGTGCTCGTCACAGAAATGTTGCATTTCTTTAGAGTTTCCAAATTGGGTTTTTTTTTTTTAACCTTGTGATTGTTCGAGTCTTTTTGGCTAGAAAACTTGAGATTCGCCCATATGCTTAGTTTTATAGAAAGGTCTTATGACTGTACATGTGTTGTGGGTGAGGCATGTCACTACTGGTTAGGTGTCCTACCTCTTTGGCTAATTGTCTTATCTCAATGCTCGGCATGGTATGCTGGAATGCAATTGTTGGTTAGCAGGTTGGGCCACCATGACTACTGTAAATTTTGATTGCTCACATGCCAAGTCTTTGTTTGACTTGGATGTACTATATTTTCTTTCTCTTTTTATGAAGCGACTATGTTCTTTCCTCCACCACTTTTTGTGAATGTCAATTTCTATATGATTTAATTGTCTTTCAACTTATATATATATATATATATTAATTAATTAATTAATTAATTAATTAATGGAGGGTTGTATTAATTAATATGAGAGGGGATAGTGATAATATATTTATGCATCACAAACAATGATAGTACATTGTATGGGTTGATATTATAAATCATATTACATATTTATTTCAATTGGCTACCTATTCATATATGTGGCTTATTTGGTATTTGAATTTGAAGGGAGTTGAGCATAAATATGGGAGAGTTGGGAAAGCAATATCTAATTCTCATGTGTTGGCATTTTATGTTAAAATCGACACAGATTGTGGAGAACCTCAGTAATGAATATATTACTTTGTAAAAGAGTATTACATATAAAGGAAATCAAAACTGTTATCTACATTTAGATATGAGATTATTAATGAGAATTTATTAACTAATAACTGAAATATTATTTACAATGAAATCCTAGAGGATTATTCAACATTCCTCCCTTAATCCGAAGGGACATCTGACATGCCAAGCTGCAATCTAAATTTTTCAAATTTTTCACAGCCCAATGCTTTAGTAAAGATATCTACAATTGGCTCTGAAGTAGAACAATGTGTCAGATGAATGGTTTTGGCCTCAACAGGATGTCGAATCAAGTGATATTTGGTGTTGATGTGTTTGGTTCGATCATGGAATTTTGGATTCTTATCCAATTGAATTGCATAAGAGTTGTCAACAAAGAGAGGCGTTGAAGTCATTTGTTTCTCCTGCAAGTATTCAAGTATTTTACAAAGCCAAATGATTTCTTTTGTGGCTTGAGTTGCTGCAACATATTCGGCTTCACTTGTAGAATTAGTGGGAATAAATTTCTTTTATGATCTCCAAGTGATAGTTCTTGATCCAAGGTTCATCAAAAAACCTGAAGTTGACACCCCATGCTCTTTATCTCCATCAAAATCAGAATCTGCATAACCAATGAGATGGAAGTATGAAACTTTAGAATAGTTGATGCCATAAGATTGAGTGCCTTTTAAATATTTGAGCACTCACTTTCTTGCATCCCAATGATCTTCACAAGGATGATGCATAAACTTGGAAAGTATTCCTACAAAAAAAGTTATTTAAGGACAAGTACTAGTAAGATAAATTAAACTTGGACCAACAAGATTCCTATACTTTGTTGGATCTTCAAATGTGCTAACTTCATTTGAAGTAAACTTTAAAATGTGCTCCAATGGTGTAGAGACAGAATTACAATCATACATACCAAATTTTCTCAATAACTCTCCAACATATTTTTTTTGAGAAATAAAAATGTCCTTTGTTTTTTTATCTACTTCAATTCCTAAATAATAATGTAATAATCCAAAATATGTCATATCAAAAACATTTCCACTCCTTTTAATACCGGCTATATAATGATCATTATTCCTCGTGATAAGCAAATCATCCACATAGACAGCTAAATATACAACTGATCTTCTAACTTTCTTGAAAAATAAAGTTGCATCATCTAGATTGAAATGATTATAATTCAATTTGAGAAGATGTTCAATTAACTTTTCATACCATGCTCGGGGTTCTTGCTTCAAACCATACAACGATTTTACCAATTTACATACCTTATGTTCTTGACCTTTGATAGAAAAACCTTCATGATGAACCATATAAACATCTTATTTCAAGTATCCATTCAACAAGGAGGTTTTAACATCCATATGATGTATTTTTCACCCTTTTTATGTTCCTAAAGAAAACAGAGTTCGAATAGTGCCCCATTTTTCTATAGGAGCAAATGTTTTTCTGTAATCAACACCTTCTTTCTAGCATATCCTTTTGCTACAAGTCTATCTTTGTGTTTGTCAAGTGAGCAATTTGGGTTATACTTGTTCTTATATATCCACTTGCATCCAATAGGTTTGGTTCCAATTGGAGGGTCCACCAACCTCAAAGTTCTATTTTTTTATGAGAGCATCATGCGCTCTTTGCATTGCACTTCTCCATATATCATTAGTTACTGCTTCGTGAAAATAAGCAAGTTCATCAAAAGCATAAAATTTTGATTCACAATCTAATGTGACAAAATCATCATACCTTTTTGGAATGTCTTAGTCTGTGTCGATCTGTTTCTTTTTCAAGAGCAAGTTCTTTATTATCTATGAGACTTAACTTATCCATTCCATTAACAATGTCATCAACTTTCTAAACCTTTGTTTCATCAACTTGTGCATTAGAATCATCAACTTGTGCGTTAGAAGAACTTGTTGTTCACTAGTGGAAAATGAAAGATTAGTGACCACGAGACCAAAATTTTTGGTCACCACAGTTTTTTTAAAGGGATAAATGACCAAAATTGATAATTCTAAGTTAGCTAACTAAAAACGACCAAGATAAATGACCACTTTTGGTCACGGGATAAAAACCAACTAAAAAAGACCAAGATAAATGACCAAATTTGATCACAGGATATCTAGACTACAAATGACCAAATATAATTGGTCATTTATTTGGTCGTTTTTAGTTGTGTTACTCCGGCAATGGAAAAAATTACAAATTTGACAATGAATTTGTACATTTTATTAAATTCTAACACTACAGATGGATTCAGAGGCCCGTACACTGTATATGGATTTAGAGAAGGGTCCCTGAATCCATATGCAGTGTTAGAATTTAGTAAATAAATAATGTACTATCATAATATCACTCCCCTCATAAAAACATCAACAATTTATCATTATAATTCCTTCTCAAAATACTAGACAACATGCAGTTGGTTTCTCTGGGCTTGAAAAAGAGTACTAATGATTTTGTTTTCTTAAAAAAAAACTATCATCATTAACATATAAAACATTAATATATAAATATAAAACTTCATATATAAACAAACATTAATATTTAAATTCACAATTATAAAATAAAATCAAAGTCTATGTTACTAAAACACATTTAAAATATAATATTATTAAAAAAACATTAATATATAAATATAAAATTTCATATATAAACAAAACATTAACATATTCACATATATAAATTAAAACCAAAGTTTAATAACATATTTATGATATAATATTGTAAATAAAAAAAAATCATTAAAAAAATGTTAATACACACCCTAGCCGTGATAAAGATCCCTTTGACAAATGTTCGATATGAAAGACCCAAATGATTATCCCATTATAGGTGGTTCACCAAGCTTAAAATGCTCTTCCCAAAAGCGAGGTGGAACAATTGGTATACCCAGCTATTGGGGAACACTCCAGGTGAAATCCCATAATTTGGTCGCCCGCCACAGTTCTAGAGTGTGGTTTGATGATGGCCATGAAACCCATAACAATATGTCTCTATCTACTTCACTACATAGATGTTTGGCTCCATTGGTGCCAATTTTGTTTTTTATGATGGTTTTGAAAAGTCTCCATCTGCTCCACTACATAGAGATTTGACTCCATTGGTGTCAACATTTTGGCCATGGCTCGATTGGCACCAAATTTTCGGCGAGGGTTTTATGATGGC
>LPNX011050105.1:58778-72189 GCA_001517045.1 Pseudotsuga menziesii
CGTAGTAGGATAGGCGTTTGGGTTTGAGGGGCGATTCAATAACTCAAGCCTGTTAGAGAATGTGTTTGGGGTTTGGGAAATTCTCTATATATCTTGTTGTCATTGAAAAAGACACAACAGCACATGAAAAAACGTGGAGGCTCCTAAAGAGGCCGACGAGGGATTTGCAGGCACAAAATTCAAATCTACTTCTCCTTCTTAGGTTAGTAAATTCCCTGTTTCCTCTGCCCTTGTTTTTTTATGTGCCTTGAAAGTATCCTCTGTCGATGTGAGGAAATAGATTGATTTAGCATGATTTTTTTCTATACCCATAAAATGGAGTGGACATGAAGCCTATGATATATTGGAAATATAATGATCTAACATGAATTGAACATACTACGATAAACATAACCATGTCGAAGAGTGGTCTACTTTTTTTTGTGCTTAAAGAAAATGAAAAATAATTTGGGATTAGCCAAATGGCCTCTGTGCAAAAGAGAGAGACAATATCCTTAATATAGGTTGTGTCTTGACTAAAAACTCAAGACACAAAGGATCTCATTTTCATTGAGAATTCTTCATGGCTTGGGATTAAACTGCAAGAATGAAGTTCTTTTCCATGACTATAAGTTGAAATAGGATATCGTCGTTCAGTGCCATCTCCATCTGGTTCCTACTGTCATCGTTCTTTTCAATATGCTTGTTATCCTTTCTTTTTCAACAAAAATGTGCTCAATTGTTCCTAGACCTTAGGTGCAATTAAATAAGTCGACTTTCAAAATTTCTTACAAACCATAAAATACTACAGTACTTTCTAGGACCATGCTCCAAATGGTTGGCATAATACATATTGTAGAGAGAAAAAAAGCCTCCAATGCTCATGATTTTTTTGATTCTTGAGACAATGCTAGAAGCATGCTTGTCATTTCTCATTTCCCAAGCATATTTAATGATCAACTGTGGCACATATCAAGGGTCATAAAATTTATTGATCTAAAAAGAACCATTTGAAAAGGATTCAAGGAATAGGATAATAGCCTTTCTGTAAGCCTGCAAACCCTTAAGATAACCAGATAAAATAATTTTTTTTAACCAGCTATCATTTGCTACACATACCATATATTCTAGCTTTAATCTTTGTTAAGGGACAACAAAAGTTCCTTGCATTGGTGGTTTAACTGCAGACTTGAATTTGAAAAATCAAGTCCTGCATTAGTTCTACATATGACAACTTCAAACTGATTTGATAGAGAAGCAATTCCCTTTATTTATTATTTTCTCGAGCTTGTTATCTTGCAAGTTGCTACAAAAGGGTTATTTTCAACATTGGCTACTACCCTTGCAGCAGATGGAGTACTAGCATTAGTAGAGATATATGAGCTTGGAGGGGGGGGGGACACCAACACTGACATTCCCATCTTTCTTTTGACCTTTACCGACTACCATTGTTGATTGTGCCATGATTTCTGTGGAATGAATGAAGAAAATCAGCATTGTTGAAGAAATGGAAAATATGGTTTGCGAATTCGCCTTCAAAATACATGGAATCCCATCAAATATCGGTTTTACTATTCATCTACACAATGGAAAATTTTGAGATATCTTCCCCCCTCTTTAGAAAGTGAGAAAAATTATTGAGATTTTTTTTTGAGAATCTTATATGTCACTTTTCTACCCACATGTGTTGGACATGTGAGACACGTCTAGGACATGTCTTTGACATGTGTTTAGTACGAGTCTTCTTTCAAGACATGTACTAAACATGTGTCGAACATGTTTCATAGCGCAGCCATGCCAAAGACGGAATATGGATATGGAACCCCTAAAGGATGTGTCTTGTTGCTTATATGCTTAGTGTAGCACTCCACTTGGGTTTTTTTTGTTGGCTTAACTAGCCTAGTGTTTACTTGTGGACTTAATCCATGTATTATTTTTGGACTCCCTCACCTAATTATATATAAAGGGAATATAGTGTCTTTGTTATAACTACGTTGTAACTTAGATTGATATTTGGTGTGATGCTATCCAATGTTTTAAATCTTGAACTCGGGCTTGGAACTGGTCAAGGGTCAGCCCCACTCAAACCAGAATCGACATTGAGTTAGATCAATTTCAAATTAATGACTCGGTTTACTAAAAAATACATAAGATATTATAAATTTAATGAAAAAATAAATAAAGATTCCAAACTATGATCCCAAACCATTAGATAAAAATATGCAAAGTCTACTTGTGTGTGTGTGTATAGATCAGAACTTAATATATCAAAATGGCACCAAGTGCACTACATATAATAATCTGAAACAAAATACAATATCAAGGAGGCTCTAAATAGCCTCTAGAGTCTTGAGGGCCCTTGAAATTTCAATTTGAAGTTGGAAGATAGGCTGTAGTATACCCTCCTAATCTTGCCTCCTAAATCCTAATTGATATTCCAACAAGGCACAAGAATTGCCAAGATCAGTCTAAAATTTAAGTCTATGACTCTATTCTAAAATCTCAAGCCTCCAAATGATCACAAATGATGAATGAGAGAAGTGACAACAAGTGTTGAGTATTGAAGCCTATGGGATGCATGTGAGAATATCCTTGATGGCTTGTGTGATGCACATGGGAAAGATTGGGTTTGAATTTTGGTGCGATGCTGGCTTGTTTTGAAACTCCATGGATTGGATTGTAGAGCTTCGTGGGATTCCTTACTTGGCCTTTGTATTGTGGGCCACAGTTTGTGGTAGTCACAAATGGACATTGTAGATTTCAGAATGCATTGAAGAGTCCCTGCTTGAGATGAGTTGGAAGGATCTGTTGTACTAGCTTGGGATGAGCTAAGGTTTTGTAATTTATCTTCATTACTATGATAATATGAAGTGTAATACCATTCTTTTCATGAATTTGTGTTGCAGAACTGATTTTTCTCATGCATTGAGCAAGTTTTATGGTTGTTTTATTACAATGACTTATTAGGACATTGGGGCTGAAAGCTATGTTGTTTTAGCATGTTTAAAGAAAATTTCATATCAGATTTATTGTTGTTATGTTTCTGTTGTAATTGAAGTAGAATTTATATTTGTGTATTGAGATAGATCTTTCCATAAGGGTTTCTAAAATGATCTATGCTTGGATCCTTTGCGGTGTCTACATTTTTTGAGTTTGCCTAGAAGTAGTGCTAGGAAAAGATGGTAGGGTTGGAACAAATCCCTGCAACAAGGTACCCATATGGATATGATACTTGTGAACTGTGGATGTTGAATGATGGACTCTTTAATGTAGAGTCCATGTCGTATAATATACATGAACCATTGATGCACAATGGCAAAATTTTCAATGTCGAGTTCACCCTAAATATATCCATAATCGTATGCCGAAAGCTCATATTGATGTAATATGGTTAACATGACATTCAAATTGAGTGTCCCCAAAAAATCCACTTAGCCATACAACATAAAAATTGAATTTCCTGCAAAAGATTGTTATTAAGGCATAAAATGGAATGACAACAAACATTGAGAAGATTCATTAAAGTTGTTGTTGTGATTAGGTCTGCATGGGGATGCCAGGATCATTTTTATCATTATTGGATGGCCTCTACCCATCATTTGTTGGTTCCATGTGATGTACTAGTTACAACATCATCTCAACTAGCACAAGAGTCAGGAATTTATCATTTAATGAGGGTTGTAGGAGAGTTGTGTGGCTAATTTTGGTGACACTCTTGCCTCTCCTTCATGGCTTGGGTAGATCTATGTCGTGGCCTCCCTCTCTCCATTGAGATTGCATGAATTGAGGAAGAGGGGTGAGATACTTGGTAGGGGGTTCCCTGCTTATGGTGCATGGATTTCCATCTCAATAATTTAAGAGTTGGAAAAATTGTACCACTTCCAGTTCCATTCACTGTGATTTATAGTGAGACATTAGCTCAAATAAACATGTTGCTGACCCATGAAAAAACTTTATTTGTTTGGGGCCTGGGCTTTAAATAAAATTTCATTCAGTGTATTTCTAGATTAAAAACAAAATTTCAATTGTAATGAGTTGTGACTCTGTGAGGCAAGTTAAAACTCGACAGTTCAATGTAATTGATCTCTTGACATGGTAGTCTTTTATGAAAAGGGAGTGGAGAGGATATGGATGCATGATTTCTAGACTTCCAAGTTCACTTAAAAAAAAACCAAAAAAGGTTCTTAAGTATTTCAATCTATTGACAGAACGAACGCAAAGGATGTAGGGTTTCTAAGATCTAGTCTATGGAAAACAACAACCCAACCCAAGATGAAGGACCAAACAAAGGTAGCATTTTCAGGTCCACCAAAGGTTTCCAACTTTCCACACTCTACAAATTTTGAAGATCTAGGTATAATGTTTAGGCTTGAGTCTTTGAATTTTATTAAGTTGGGTGTCTAGCACATGTTTGTGTCACTACCACCTATGCCCATTGATTGACTTTTCAAGTCCTCCCATCAGTTAGGGGAGAATTGAATCTCCAACTTTAACAAGGAGTATGGAATAAGCTCTTCAATCCAATCCAAAACTATCTTGTCAAGGTTAGAGAGTTTGAAATCCTCCTTTAGCTTTTGGGTTGAGGGATCTAGCGATTGGTATGAGAGTCAAAACGTCTCAACTAGTTCTAACTTTGTCTATTGAAAAACCATAGTGATTGGGTAGAGTCTTGCTTTCATGTAATAGGATAGGAAAGTGTGACACTAGACTCATTGGTTTTAAAAGACATGCCAAATTTGAACCCTTGGACAAAGTTTTGAAGGGATCGATAAACTCCTGGAAAAAATTATATTAAGGAAAAGATGGAAAAACAAAACATTCTTTCCTATGATTTACCATGTTTTATTTCATCTTAATTACTTAGTTTGTTACTGAAATCCATTTTATAGTAATTATGCCCTCCATGAGATATTATCCTTTTCATCATGGAAACAACCATATTCTATTTGGATACACCATTTTGACTCACATGATTAAACTCAATGTGAGTTTCACATATAATTTAAAGAAAGAAAAATGGAGCAATATAGATTATTGTCTAGTATCAATGGGATAAAAATGAATGTATCTATTTTAGAAAGGATATATACCTTCTCGTCTTCCCTTCTTCCGAAGCATAATGACACCTAAATAGTAAAAACGTTGTGGTGGATGCATAAAAACTAAGTCAAATCTCGATAATTGAACGCACACAAACTTTGTCTCTTAAGGAATGCACACATCTAGTTGTGTTATAAATACTCGCACACAATACGAATGCTTCCCAACAAAGTGGGATCTTTGTGATGAGATAAGTGAGGTGATATAAAACTGGAGGGGTGAATATGTTTGTGTGTTTTTCTTCTTGTGTGCATTTCTCCTACTGACATAAAAATGTCTGACTAGCCAAGCACACTAAGCACAGATCCATATTAATCTGGACTCTTTTAATTTTAGAGGTTTGGACCTCATAGTTTTTTATCCCTCTTGGCACTTAATAGATTTAGGGTTGATCTAATTAGAGCTAATTAGACCTCATTGAAGTCTTCATTATTGATTTTCATACTTGGCACATCCTTTTAGGACCATGTTATGATACTTAGTGCCTGAGGAGGTCAGTGCCCTATTGGCACTCAAATCAGTCCTTGTGGATAGCTTAGGAAAAATCTCAGACTAGAAATATAGAATCAATGGTATGTATGTGTCTCCTTGTTCATGGATTGGAATTACATGTAACAATGAGTCTAGGGTGGTGGCACTGGATCTGTCAAGCAAAAACCTCACTGGCACATTCTCAGTATCACAAGAAGTCCAGTTGCTTACCCGCATTTTGAGCTTCAACATTAGAGACAACCAGTTTCATGGGCCATTGCTAGAATCCATTTTCAGGATTTGCAGTCTGACAAGCCTTGGAATCAGCTATAATTACTTCAATGGATCCTTCCCTGGGGGATTTTCAGGGTTGAAGAACCTTGTGAACTTCACTGCTTAGAGAAATGATTTTACCGGGCTCTTCCATGGGAGTTTGTCGAGCTCGCTAATTTGCAGATGCTGAACTTTGCTGGGAGTTACTTCAATGGGAGCATTCCCAGCCAATATGGTGAATTGTCCAGACTGGAGTACCTGGGTTTGGCAGGAAATGTGATCAGTGGTTTAATCCCTCAAGAACTTAGGAAGTTGCAGCAGCTCAGGCATTTGGAGCTTGGGTCCAATATTTACAAGGGTGGGATTCTATGGCAATTGGGTAACACGTCAAAGATGGAGTTTATGCATATTTCAAATTCTAATTTAACCAGTCCTTTTCCTTTGGAACTGGGAAAGTTAAAGAGGCTAGAGACAATGATACTGTACAATAACAAGCTTACTGGATTCATCCCATGGCAGTTGAGAAATATTGCAAACATGGAGTGATTGGATTTATCTCTTAACATGCTCACTGGAAAGATTCCTAAAGATATTTCGATCCTCAGAAAGCTCACATTATTGAACCTGAATTGCAATAAAATCAGGGGAGGCATCCCTAAGGGAATTGCTGATCTTCCTAGTCTGCAAATTTTGTATATCTGGAAAATTCTTTGTCATGAAGCATTCCTGAACAATTGGGTAAAAATTATAGGATAGTAGAATTTGATGCATATACTAATCAATTAACAGGACCCATCCCCTCTGACCTGTGTGTAGGAAACAAATCAGAAAGGATTATCCTCTTCTCTAACCAATTAACTGGAGAAATCCCTCACAATCTTACAAATTGTGCCCCTTTGTATAGGGTCCGGATGGCCCATAATAATCTTAGTGGTCACATTCCTTTAGGCCTTGGAAAGCTCCAAAATTAAATTACAGGGAGTTCCCTTGTAACAATTTTAGTGGGCCTATTCCTTCTGATCTCTTAAATTTACCTAGTTTGCAATTGCTTAATGTTTCTCATAAGTCTCTCCAAGGCAACCTTCCTCCAAAATTCAAATATCTGGTCTTCTCTAAGGCTGCAAATATTTTCAACATCTTTCTCAAATTTATCAGGCATGCTTCCATCCTTTGAACATTGGAATTCTGTATACAACCTTGAACTTTAGGGAAATAGCTTTTCAGGTAGTATTCCCAAAGACATTATCAATTGCCAAAAGCTCTTGACCATTTCCTTGAGCCAAATCACTTGACTTCCATTGCAGCCATAATTGATCAGTATGAATTAATTAATTTAATTGTTATTTTTTCCTTGGTGTTTCACCAAAGATATTTTAGTTCATTCATTTAAATAATACACTACAGATTATCTGATCTGAAACTAGTGCTATCATGGTGCTTTTAAAGTTTGTCTGTGGAACTAGTCAAGACTCATGGATGGTGAATTTTGACTTTTTGTGCTTCTCGTGGTACATATTTTAAATATACTATCTACTGAGTTATTATTAAAAGTCTGTTAAAATGTGCATACAGGTGGCAAGCAATAGAATTTGCAACATTGTTGTTTCATGCTGGTCACATGGAAAAGTAAAGGCTGCAAAAGTCTTATTCTTACTTTGTCATTTGTTCTCTTATTTCTTTTGGTTGCAAACATTCTAAATTCGTTTAAGAAGTTATTTTGGAATTGTCTAATAATATATTGCATATGGGAATTTGTGATTTTGCGCATTAAGATAGGACACCTATTTTCACCTCATGATGGACTTTGCCCGCAAAAATATGCCTCCATTTATGCTTTTGGAGTAAATATTAGGGGACTATTTGCATCCTGGATAGGGATTATCCAAGGATGAGAAAGGAAAGTGAATAGCCTTTCAGCATTGGCTTGAAGTTGTAAGCTTATCATCATTCCCAGAAACATCATTGACAGTTAATTCGGGTGTATGTTGTCTGTGAGGAACAGTTCTTCAGTCCTTGTCTAATTTGAAATGTTTATTCGGTATGTATGCATATTGATCCATGCCACCATTATGGGCATAACTTGCATTACTAGTATGATGAATGGTATAAATCTAAAACCAAAGCACCAATGCACGAGTTAGCTAACAGATATTGGGATGGTTATTTGCATTTGTGTCCCATCTCTTAGTTATACTACTAAATCAGTTTTCAGGAGGGGAGAATATTGTAGGGTTGTGTTTTTGTCACAACTCAGAACAATCATGAGAGTTGATTCCTCCAAATGACCAGTATATATAAGGATAATCAAAGTCAGAGAGACAGTCGGATCTATGAGTTTTGCAAATTTTCAAATATTATGCTTAATGTCATAATTGGTAACACATCAGCATTACTTCCATAAGGATAAATCTATCCTAATTCATGCACTAGGTAATTGTGTAGTCTTGGTTTATTTTGTTTGTAGGAAAATATAGCAAAACACACACACACATTGACACAGAAAAATCCTGTTGTATAGTGTTTGACAAAGGGAAATCCCATTTTATAGGGTCGAACACATATATCATCAAAAAACATCAATTTCCTACAACTGCCTTTGTTTTCTTGGTCTAGACAAACAACTATGGGAAGCAAGCTTGGTGAGGTTTGAACCTGGGCCATGACTATGACAAGCACTCTGCTTTACTGCCAGACCATTGTCTGTAGACTATGGAGTTGCATTTATTAGTTCTAATGGCTTGTTAAAGTGGAATATGTAGAGTTTTTGAGTCTTGACAAGAGCTAGGCAGAAGCCATAATCACGTTGATACTTATAAATAGTTACAGTGGCGACAATTACTTCACCCTAACTCTAACAGTACCTAGCTTGCAGAGGGTTAAATTAATCTTCAAAAAAGACTGTAATGGCATAACCAATTTAGTGTCCACCTGTGCAACTGCCACTGTGATGGAGGTATGTCACCCTAGCCATGCAGCAAAGGGAAAGACAAAATTCTTTCATGGATGTACCCTATAAATAAGTGGTATAATCAAATCCAAAGTGAAACATAAACTGTGGGGTCACTGGGTTTTAGTTGTTAGGATACTATATTCTTATAGTATATATCATTGTAGGGAAATATAAATCTCTCCATGTCATGTTGGTTCAACTCCATGCCATCATGTCAATTGCAATGGGTGTAGGCCTACAACATACCATATAAAGGGTACTAATATTGTCCCAAGCAATTGTGTTGTACTAAAGGCAAAACAGACTCACATTATACCTGCTTATTTGCTGCTTAATACATACTAAGTTGCCATGGTCTATATGTCAAAGAAAATTTATACAGAACAATTTTACTTGTGTCCATCATTTGGATGTTTCACAAAAGTTCATCCTTTGAATCACCCATCCATAGAAAAATTGGAATTACAACAAACCAGTGCAATCTTTCCTCCCAGGATCCCACCTGCTGTCATATTTACCTCCTTTCACAACTAGATTTTACTAGTAGTTTGTAAAGTAAGTGAACATTCCTCCTTTTGGTGAATGTGCCAAGTTGAGGAAGCTGGCAAACTTGGTATTTCTTCTTTTAATTTCTAAATTTTGCTTTTTCTTTAGAGGTACGTTTTTCTAAATTTTGAGTTTTTTTTCTTTTTGCCGAGTCTTAAATGAGTCTTTCCTGAGTTGCCAACTCTGTCTTTGCCAATTTCAAGTCTAACAACATTGATGATGATACCCTGGTCGCTGATGATTTGGTATAGCATGGGAAAGCAACAGCATTATGGTTGTTTTTGGGCAGTTTTGAGAACATTTTCACCCTTAGAACAACAGTGATCAGACCATTTCTCATATATGGGCATGTATTAAGCAGTTATGGGCAACAAGACAGCCCTTAATCTCAACTTCTGTGCAGATTTGATGTATATTGCAGTCTCCAAAGAGCAAGATGAGGCATGCTGGGCTCATTCTGGGATGATCTTAGCATATTGCAGACATATTCTGACCTTGAAGGAGTAGTAAATTTTCTTCAATCTCAAGTCTAGGAACATTCTTTGATAGCCTGGGCATGCTAGACCTGTCCCTGTGCATTCCAATAGCAGTCAACAGTCATAAAACCTACCACTAACATGACAAATGCTACTGAAAAGTGCTTGGTTGTCCTCCTCAAAAAAATTTAAGCATCTTCTCTTTTCTTACCAGTTAATTATTCTCTCATGTATTTCTTTGATATGACAGTGATTTTCTTGGATATGTTAAGCTCTTGTATTCCCCGTATATTTTGTACTTGTTAACTCTGTTTTTTCTCAGGAAAAGGGAGAAATTTTCTTAACTTTTATAATTGAGAAAATATATTTATATTTCTTACTATGTGGTAGGTGTGGACTGGAGCTCAGTAAAACAAATTTAGTTGAGCTGCTTGATGTTGATACTATGCAAAACTATGAGAATTCACTGTGGATTGCTTACAAAAATATTTACGGTTCAATGGCGAGGTCAGATATGATCAATTGTATCAGGTGTCAGCAGAAGAAGGCAATATTATCTATGAGGATGTCTTCCAGCAAAGGAAAAGGTATGTTGCTTTTATGTTTTAACAGAGTGGGGAAATAAATCATGATTTCAAGCTTGCAAACTAGAAATTTAAATCTAGAGGATTATCTCCTTTTTGATGAATATAGATAGCAAGGGAAGACAAATCATTTGTTATTTTATGGTCCTCTTCATCCAGAACTACCACAAATGTACATAGATAATTGAATTCTTGTCCTCTATTTTCTTTTCTTTCATCGGTTTCCATACTGAATAGAGGTTTTACAGGGAAGGAAAAGTCTGATGATGCTGTAAATCAATTGGAGAGTCTACTAAGGGATGGAAATGTGCATTCTTCAGTCTTTTGTGTATGTACAGAATGTGACTTTTCTTGGTGTGCTGCATGTGGGTTGTCCAATTTCCAGTCTGAAAGAAAAGGAAGAAGAGGCAGTCATGTTTGCAGGGAAGCAGAAAAATACATAATCTATGGGATAATGGCAGATCTTGAATCAATTCATACTGAGTACACCAAAGGAATTGTTAACTCTAACGAGTATGCAACAGGAAATGTCAACTCTAACGAGTATGCAGCAGGAAATGTCAACTCTAAAGAGTGTGCAACAGTAAATGTCGACTCTAATGAGTATACAATAGTAAATGCCAACTCTAATGAGCACACAATTGGAAATGTCAACTTTCATGAGTATGCTACAAAAACTGGTAACTCTGATGACTATCCCACAGAAATTGTTAACTCTGGCTACACCACAATAGCTGTTAACTCTATTGAGTATACCCCAGTAACTGTTAACTCTAACAGCAACCTTAGCATTGCACCTCATGATTTTGATCATGACTGGACAACTACAGTATCAATGGGTGGCTATTGGTCCCCTTTTGATAGAACAAATCATGGGAAGAAAACTGTCTGGAGTGCTGGTACTAGATTTGGTGGTTGCAGAAGTGAGACTAACCCTGACGAGAAAATGAGAAATGTTGAAAAGGAACTCGACTGTCGGGAAAAAACTCTGTTGACATCATTAACAGATATTCTTAACAACAAAGCTATGGAACAGTCTCATGGCTCTCATCCTTAGGTTTATCAGCCTATGTTCTTCTGAGTCAGGAAAATTTTCTTAACCGAGTTTTAGAATACTTTATGATCAATGATTCCATGTTAGACATATGTGCAAGGAACAAGCTCTATCATCAACTGGTATCCCTGTTGGCAGCTATGAAACAGTATTCGGATCTCCTTTCAATATTGATGGGATCCTGCCTGGAAAGTGATAGAAGTGATAGTTCCAATCATAACATTGGAAGTGATGGTTCTTTAATTGGTAAAATGAATAACATATATGATCAATCCAAAATTATCATGAGAAAATTCCCAGGAGGAATTGATGACAAAAATGTAGAAGCTGATGTTGGCATTGCAAAATGTCTCTTGGAATGCTACGAGGGATTGGCAGAAGCAGCTCAGAACCAAACATCTACCATACCACAGATAATATCTGTTTCAGATGGGGAAGATACTAAAATGATAGAGTGCAGTGAAGCTAATTCAGATCAGTCAACATCTGTTTCAATGGAGGAAATCCCCAATGTTGAAACTTGTTCAAATCAACATAAGAAGGCTTTGATGTATAAAAACAATTTGAATCCACTCCAATTCCTAGACTGTTCCTTGATTGTGACGGGTTTTCCATGTCACCCTTATAGTAACAACTTCACTGGGTCAGGAGCAAATCGTCAGAGCATTGGTAATACAGGTGAGCACAATAAAAAAGGATGATATATATTACAAAAGAAATAGCTTCCTTTTTCTTTTTCTTTTTCTCAGTGGAAAAAAACAGTTCCTTGGTATTCAATTGACTGAAGTATAGTCTCATTTTTTTTAATTGATGATGTTGTCTTTTATATAAATCCATTAAAATTAGTTACGGTTTTTTCTTTCTTAGGTGGAGAGATGCTTACTTGGAAGTTGGAACAAGATCGAACCAAATTAGCAGAGGGAGATCTTCAAGGTGATATTGAAAACTTCAGGTATTTTCCATTAGAAACAAAAAATATGGATTTGGATTTCCTGTGAACCACATGTGTTTTACTAAACCATTGTTTATGATAATATAGATTTCTTGTGCTGAAGTTATACTTTCCTACAGTTAGTGATGTTATCACATTTCACCTATTTTCATTGAGAGTAGTGCATATTACACCATGCATGGCAAATGAGATGATTCAAGTAGTGATTTTTATATTGTCGGAATGGTTCATAAATTATAACTTTCTTTTTTAGAGTTTTCCCATACTTGTAATCACTGTCAATATTATAATTATAAAAAGGTTTGAAAATTGACCAGATCGACGTTGAATGTCCTAATTTTACTTAGTACTTGGACAAATCTCAAAACCACCCTAGACTTGTTGATCCAGATTGACAAGAAATAAAAAAAGAAAAGATGAATAACAAAGGTATTTGTTAGACTTAGGACATGACATCCATTAAACTGAAGGACTTCATAAAACTCTGGAAAATAAAACAACAACCATTAAACCTACAAATCAATTAGGAATCTATCAGTGGAACCCAGGCAAATACACAGATTTGTAAGGGTACATCCATCTTAGTTGGCAGTTTGTGGTCCAATTAGGTTTATGTTATATAAAAATGCACAAAAACAGGGGTAATTTGGGCTCCAAACAGCCAAGAACCCACATAATGTTATGACATTGATATTGGGAGAGGCATGCTCCCAAAGTTTTAGGAAGTGCTTCCCTTGCTTTTGGAATGTGTCCTACAAGTTCCAAATCTTTGGGAACTTGGAAAATGGCAGGAGAAGGTTCCCCAACTATGTGTTAGTAAGTGATTAATTTTTGTGTAAAACATCTAGTCAACCTTTGTACACAGGATGTATCATTATTATCTAGTTTCTTTTCCTTACTGGATAGTACTTTATACCTTTCTTGAAAACAAACTGAGTGTTAAAAAGTACTTTATTAATTTAACTAATATATTAATGCACAGAGCATGGAAAACCAGCACAGCAGGTGCTTATACAATGAATGAAT
>LPNX011050105.1:72304-136371 GCA_001517045.1 Pseudotsuga menziesii
GTAGCAATGGTTGGGCCTGGTTACATCTGACCCAAAAACAGAGAAGTAGATTAACATGGAACTAGAGACCTTCCACTTGATCACCTTGTCATAGGCCCGAAAACTTGAAAAACAAAACAACAACACATTTCGTGAGAGGTGAAGAGGAAAACCAGCTGTGAAAAGATGACAGATTTTACTTGGAAATTTTCTGCCTGCTTTTGAAAATTGTTTCTCAGAGTTTTCCATGTTTCTTTTGATATCCTAAGAGATTCAAGTTTCTTATCTTTATGAGGCCATGGTTTTTCCTGTTCTTAGCAATCCGTTAATTGTTGTCTCCCATTTCCTGTTTTCCTTACTTGGGGGAACATTGTCTCTAACAGCTCAGTCGATTGGCTGGAAGGTTAGTTGGAGATTGGGGAACTCAACCCGTAACAAGGATCGTTGTTTCACTCTACAAAGAAGTTTATGTCTGAATAGGTGAAAACTAATGGACTACAATTTCTTGAAAGCTGTTCCTTTTCCTTTCCCGTTTTCAATGTTTAGGGGCCCATGGTGCCTAAAATCTTGGTGGGCTATCTGAGGGTTGGATTAAAGGCTACTGGAAGAATTGGAAAATCAAGCAATAGGAGGCAGGGGTGTTTGGAAATATTCCTCTGCTGAGAATCTTGTGTTACAGTGAGTGAAATTACTTAACTGAGTTGTCATATTTATGGGACCTTGCACGAAATTTCTTCAAGGTGTTTCTGCTTAGTATATTGAAAGAGTGCGAGGCTTTGGATACAAAATTTGAGATTTCTTTCTTACCATCTCTCCTCATTTCTTGCAGAAACAAAGTGCAGGAGTGAAGCCTCTGGATGGACTATGTATACTTACCCTATGAGCATAACTAGTCATCCCCCAGGAGATCAAACACTAAGAAATAAGTACTTTTGACCTAAGTTCAATTGTCAATGTAGAAATAGAGTTTTCCTACCTTTGAACTCTCATTCTAAATTTCTATGTTGTTTATCATTTCAGCTAAGCAAAACCAAAATATCATCTTGTGTACTGCCTTTCAGAACTTTGAAGTCAGTTTAAGTTCACTATGAATTCTATAGGTTGTACTAGATAATATGAAAAAGCATTTGCTTAAATTCCAATTCTATCTTACATAAGATAACTTAATTCATGTCCACAAATGAACAGGGAATAGGTCAATGGGACCAGATAGTACAATCAGTGTACAGTGTCCACAAGACTGTAGGAGTGTATAGATTCATAGAACACTCGTTGATGCTAAAATGTTATTCAAGTAAAGAAATACTAATTAAACAAAAGTGTCTAGAACTCTCCTAGAGCTTCTTTTCACATTAACATCAACAAAAAGAGATTTGAGACCTGTCAACTCTCCATTTCCCTTGGGGACTTGTTGTTGAGAGAAACAGACTGTTGTGTAGAACATTTTTCCATGACTTTGCTACATCTCCTTTGTGTCCCACTTCAGGTTCTTGTTAAAGTTTTCCCCGCTGCATGCAAGTCACATCATTTGCATGAACTGTATTTATGTTTATATTTTAAAATTATTTTATCTATATGATCCACTGAGAAATGTACACAAGCAAGATCTAGATCCAAGAATAAAATGTCATATGCTGGACATTTTCATATTCTTATATTTTTTGGGACTTATTTATCTTTCGAGGTGTTTCAACAGCAACAATTTGCTTTTGTTGAAGATTTTTTATCTCTTAATTTAAGCTTATTTGAGCCTTCAATAATGTTTCTGGGTGTAACCTAATTAACGAAACTTGGGAAAGATTTGGGGATGTCAAGGTCACTGACAGGAGTCTGATATGGTATTTATGCAAATATCAAATAAAAATTGCAAATAGGATGTGTTTGGCATGGGGATGTAAGATGAGTCACAGAATTAGATATGGAAATTCTGCACAAATGATTATTACCAGAATGAAGATAGCAAATATTCAAGAGTAGAAGTACCATGTAGAAGTACCTTAGTGAACATTTTATCAAGCAGCTTACAGCCAGTTATCGATCGACTACTTGTTCTAACTACTTAACCAGTTGAAGATGGCTTCATTTGTCTCTGGATGCTGGTACAATATTCTGTTATGATTCACCGTTAAAGTTTCTTTCCAAATAATTGGTGGAATTTGTGGCTTGGTGGAATCAATTGTTGGGTTGCCTTTGGAGGAGTCGGCTTAGACAAATCTGGAGGTCAGATCTGGTGAGGTTACCTTCAATTAAATTTCCTTTGGTGGGATCATTTCGAGTATTTTTTTTCTACTATTTTAGGATTTTAGAGATGGAAAGTTTCATTATTCCAACATCCTCCCTGGACCAACTATCAAGCATTCTTTCTTGACTCAACCCCAAAAAATATTGAAGAATTCAAGATTTGTAAGGAATTTTAATGACCAGAAGTCTTCACAATCAAAACTCTTGTTCGAATTGAGTTGCTCACCAGGGTTGCATTCTCCCTTTGGTCTTTCCCACCCAATTGGCTTGTTCGAAAGGGATGATGCTGGTTGCAAGTCCCAAGTGAATTTGGCAAGATAGACACCCCTTAGACCTAGCATCTAAGCTGAAGAAAGTCCATGTTATGCGGTGTAACCCCTTGGGGCGATTTTCTATAAGGACTTTCAATGAAAAAGGTTATTTATTCTCCAAGCCGAATTTTAAGTTCTGTGTTTCCTTCTCAACTCTTCCACCCACAATAATGGGCTCTTCATCAAATTTCTCCATTTTCAAAACTCATGTTCTGTCTCCTACATAACTTCATCATCATGTTCATAACATCTTCATTCAGATTTCAATTGACTGACAATATTGCACATCCATTATATTCTATTTTCGGAGGTCTTTTCTTTGGGCAATTTGTTGACTTTCTGCATATGTTGAACTTTACAGACTTCCACTGCTGCTGGTATTAGTGGCTCAAGATAGCACCTCCCAATTGTAAAATGATTCAAAATCACTGTCTGAAAAGTTATCTTGAAAAGGTTTTGCAAAAAGCTGTTATCCATCTTTTGAAGAATTTATATCTGAATTTGGAATCATCAGATGAAAAAGCTTATTCTATAAGTGCAGGTCAGTTTGAATGTGATATAATTGCTTACTTATTTTCAGTATTTTTTTCAAGTCTAGGAGAGGTTGAGGTTGATGATATCGATTTGTATTTTTTCTGAATGTTGAAAACAAATCCCTGGTAGACTCATAGAAAAACCAACCCAGTCACAAGATTGTAATTATTTCCTTCTTCAGGTTCCAATCCTGGTTCGTATATATGATCATCTTTGAACAACTCCCAAGGATCCTCCTCTTTTGTGCTTGCAATATTTAGTATGAATTCTTACCTCTACAATTGGTTGTATTGTGGGGTGGCACATGGGAACTGGTGATCCCTCTAGCTGGAAGTATATCCCCATCCTTATACAATCAGATAAGTTTTAGGGTCTCCTGCTATTTCTGCACAACCACTTCTAGATTAGTGACCTTTATAGGTACATGCGGTGCCTCTACTTTCTTCTTTCCATTATCTTTATGTCAATATTCTTTAAATTAAATGATAGATATTGAGGATTTCTTGGAGAAAAGACAATAGATATTTTAGCAAGTTAAGGAGATTCTCAGACTAGCCCATGATAGTATAAAATCCTAGCAGGACCAGTACCACATTGAGTATGAATTTGAAGAGGGAGATTGCATTTTCCCGAGGCTACACCTTTACAAGCAGAGGTCTCTCAAAGATAAAGGGGTGGAGAAACCTGGACCTAAATACCATGTGCCTTATAAGTTTCTATAAAGGGTGGGACAAGTTACATATACTTGAGCTGCCATCAGGGTCATGAGTGCATAACCATTCATGTCTCATACTTGAAAAAAGTGGTATGGATTTTTTTTTTAAATTCAATGTTTTACCTCCCCTAAATGATAAACGACATATGCTTCTTATTCTTTTTTGGTAACTGTAGAAAATAAGTTGAGGACTAAGGTACTGTTAGAATACCTCATTCAGTGGAAGGATTTTCCATTGGAGGATACCACGTGGGAAAGACCTAAAATATCGCAACATCCAACACTAAATTTGTTTTGGAGCGAAGATGTTGAACCATGGACTTTATTTTTAGCTAAAAGTTAAAACTGGGTGAATCATTGTATGATTCATACTACAAACTAGTTGAAGTAGAAAGTCCACTCCCAAAGAGAAACACTTCCAATGGCCGTAGAAGAATTCTAGCATCTAATAGACTCTCCCACTATGAGTGCAATGTTGTGTTCTCTCCCACTGTGAGTGCAATGTTGTGTTTTGAAGGTCTGATTGGGCCTCTAATACTTGTTGATTATATAAATGCTTGTTTACCGCCCTATTCTCTTAATGCAAAATGATAAATTGCACCCCTGTGAAACAAACCCTTCCAGCTGTACTAGTCACCCATTGATGAGAGAATGGAGGATCTGGTGAACACACCATTATCTTTTGAATATGCACTTGTTGCTTTGTTTGACCATAGTGATCAAAACTTCAAAGGAACATAAAAACATTGTTAGGAATCCCTAGGTTACACCCCTATCATCCTAAACTATCCTAGCTACCATCCCCTTCAACCCTAGCCAACTTATCCCTCAATGCAAGGCCATTTGCATCACTAATTTGGCCTATAGAACTTAACGGCCTGCATTACACTCACCTTGGATTGGATGCTTTCCTCCATGATCCCAAGGCCATAAAACTTCAATGCAAGGGCTCTAGGCTCCTTATTCAGCCATCTTCATACCTCTCATCCCTCCATAAACTCTTAACTGTAGATTCATAAAGGAGGAAACCATCACCATATTTCCTTAGCTCATTTGACCCTACACCAACCTACCAACATCCCTTTGACACCTAAGCTATAAACTCTCAAACGTTGCACACCCTAGGCCCTAATATAGTCCCAAAGATCACTGTTGGTTAAAATTTGTCCGGTTTTTCTTCCCATAATTCCATCCTACCACAAGGCACCTACTTTATTGTGATTGTCTTCTCAGCCACCCATCTATTGGACACCTAAAACATAAACACAAGAAGATCATAAAGCTTTACCATATGATCTATTTTGGATGCTTATTTAATGGTAAAGATCAATATTATTAATCTCTGCAACTTGTTGGAATTCTTCCCATAAGAATGACATATGTATTTATCCTTTGACTGGGCATCTTGAATAACACTTGTCATCGTATTTATCTTGCATACTGTCATACTGAAAATTGCATTCTTAAGTTGAAGATTTTTATTTTTATTTTCATTGGCATTTGGCATACCTGGGTATTGTCTCTGTCCCACAGTGATACTTGGCATACATATTGATTAATTGATTTCTTTTATTATCAGTATAATTTCATAAGTGTAAGTTTAGTATTGGCAACTTTCCCATAAACCAAATCTGAACTACATATCACTACCTTGCAATTACAATACTGACATTGGGATTGTGTTTATACTTGGTGCAAAAACTTTGGAATCATTTTCATCACTCTTGAAGTAAATAAATTGGAGATAGCATGCATATTGAAACATAAGAAGAGCTGCAATTTCCAACAGCAGTACATGCTATGACAGTCATATCCATTTTTTCGTTGGGTTTGCTTGAGGCATACATACTATACACCTTTGAAATTCACACTTGATTTAATACTTAATTTTTGGAAATTGTTTTGGTCACCTTGATAGTTTTATTTCCTTGATATCTACAAGAGAATCAAGTTGTTTTAAGCATTTCATGAGCTTTGGAACTATTCTAGAACATAACTATTGTATAGTCAACAAATATGAATCATTTGGGCATATTGATTTAAAACTGGGAATCAATGACAATGTAAATTCTCCTTCCTTTTGGCAAGCACTATAGATTAATATTTGGAAACTCCGAGATCTAGTTGCCTCCATTGAGGATGGTACAAGAAGTAGTAGTGAATTCTGAAGAATTGATTTCTCCCTTCAATTGTCCAATTTTTGGTTCTACATATCTAAAAGTATTCTTACAGTTTCCAGAATCCATAGCATTTACTTTCTTATTGATAATAACACCTTTATTGGTTTTATGTCCAATCTATCCACCTGCAATATGTCTGTCTTATTTGAGCAAGGCAACTTTTTGTGACTTAACATCATAGTAGTTTAATATACTCAAGTCATGATTCTCTCTAGTTCTACAGAGAGAAGGATGCACAAATTCTAGATGCTGCACTTGGTCTATATGGATTTTGTGATAATATTGTTTCCATAGTTTAACACCCTACCCTCTCTTCTTTTGGGGAAAGTTGTAACTCACTTATGAATAGCTTGTGCTGATCAATTTATGTGTTGGGTGATCATGTTCCATATCACATTTTGAATCATTACAAGAGTTTTTTTGGAGTTGGTTAAATATATTTAGGCTTCTATTTAAACTTACCTTCTTTTGTACCATAGATGATTTCATACTGATAAGAGTTCTATTTCGTTGTGATATGCTTCAAAGCACAGATTCAAATGATGAAGTGTTGTTTGATGCCACACAAGGTCTAATGGAAAGGCTTGCAATAGAAGCATATGAAGTTTCCATGGTAATTCCAATAAGAAACCTTGTAAATGTAGTTCTTAGAGAATGTTAGTCCATTGGTTTTGACTGCTATGTTCTCATTTTTCCACTGAAAAGGTGAAAACAGAAGCTAGGATTATGGAGGGTGACGTAGGTAAAGCACTTTGTCATGAAACTATAAGAATCAATCCCACTGCACTTGTAATGGGAACAAGAGGACTGGGGATAATAAAGAGGTAAGACCCTTTTATTTTGAATACTCTGCATGTCCTTGTAAGCTTAAAGTTGTGTTTAAAAGTTAGAGCATATCTAAAATGCGAGTATGAAATTTTTGGTTCAAATGTTTTGTTGTTTCTTACATCTTCTATGGTTTGAAGTGTATTTCCAGGGAGTGTGAGTGAGTACTACTTTCACCATAGCAGCTTCCCTATAGTGATTGTTCCTCCCAAAGGTAAAGTTCATTTACATTTTGTTTTCTCCTTATCAAATTGAAAGTAGTTGTTATGCATGGATGTCTGGACCTGCATACAACATTCTGTTTTCATACAGAAACTTGTATCCAAATCATGTTGTTGGTTTTCAAAAGGATTCAACCTGCAAAAAAGTAGCAGTAAATATAGTTTCACAACCAAGTGTGCCGTTTATCATGAAGTCTATGAATATAATAACGATATAACCATGATTATGATAAACAATCGTAGCAGATCAATAATATTATCATCAAACAAAATAACAGTAATGAAATAATGAAAACAATAGCAACATACACACTATAGTGTTTGGTCGAGCTTGTGCCAACAGGGTTGCTGAGCTATACAGAACAGGAAATCCAGTGTGTTAATGCAATATAGTAACATGGTGTGAATGAGTCAGATATGCCAAAAAGACTAGGCACTTGTGCTTCCCCTCGTTCTTGCTTATGCCATTCTCTTGCTACTTGTGCTTCACCTTGATCTTGCAGACAAGATTATTTTACCTTATACAAACGAGTAGTCTGAGTGACTCTGAGATCTAGCTGCCTCCATTGAGGATGGTACAAGAAGTAGCAGTGAAGTCTGAAGAATTGATTTCTCCCTTCAATTGTCCAATTTTTGGTTCTACATATATAAACGTATTCTTACAGTTTCCATAATCCATATCATTTACCTTTTTAATGATAATAACACCTTTATTGGTTTTATGTCCAATCTATCCACCTGCAATATGTCTATCTTATTTGAGCAAGGCAAATTTTTGTGACTTAACATCATAGTAGTTTAATATACTCAAGTCATGATTCTCTCTAGTTCTGCAGAGAGAAGGATTCACAAATTTTAGATGCTGCACTTGGTCTATATGGATTGTGTGATAATATTGTTTTCATAGTTTAACACCCTACCCTCTCTTCTTTTGGGGCAAGTTGTAACTCACTTCTGAATAGCTTGTGCTGATCAATTAATGTGTTGGATGATCATGTTCCATATCACATTTTGAATCATTACAAGAGTTTTTTTGGAGTTGGTTAAATATATTTAGGCTTCTATTTAAACTTATCGTCTTTTGTACCATAGATGATTTCATGCTGATAAGAGTTCTATTTCGTTGTGAAATCCTTCAAAGCACAGATTCAGATGATGAGGTGTTGTTTGATGCCACACAAGGTCTAATGGAAAGGATTGCAATAGAAGCATATGAAGTTTCCATGGTAATTCCAATAAGAAACCTTGTAAATGTAGTTCTTAGAGAATGTTAGTCCATTGGTTTTGACTGCTATGTTGTCATTTTTCCACTGAAAAGGTGAAAACAAAAGCTAGGATTATAGAGGGTGATGTAGGTAAAGCACTTTGTTATGAAGCTATAAGAATCAATCCCGCTGCACTTGTAATGGGAACAAGAGGACTGGGGATAATCAAGAGGTAAGACCCTTTTATTTTGAATACTCTACATCTCCTTGTAATCTTAAAGTTGTGTTTAAAAGTTAGAGCATATCTGAAATGCGAGTATGCTATTTTTGGTTCAAATGTTTTGTTGTTTCTAACATCTTCTATGGTTTGAAGTGTATTGCCAAGGAGTGTGAGTGAGTACTGCTTTCACCATAGAAGCTTCCCTATAGTGATTGTTCCTCCCAAAGGTAAAGTTCATTTACATTTTGTTTTCTCCTTATCAAATTGAAAGTAGTTGTTATGCATGGAGGTCTGGACCTGCATACAACATTATGTTTTCATACAGAAACTTGTATCCAAATCATGTTGTTGGTTTTCAAAAGGATTCAACCTGCAAAAAAGTAGCAGTAAATATAGTTTCACAACCAAGTGTGTCGTTTATCATGAAGTCTACAAATAGAATAACGATATAACCATGATTATGATAAACAATCGTAGCAGATCAATAATATTATCATCAAACAAAATAACAGTAATGAAATAATTAAAACAATAGCAACATACACACTATAGTGTTTGGTCGAGCTTGTGCCAACAGGGTTGCTGAGCTATACAGACCAGGAAATCCAGTGTGTTAATGCAATATAGTAACATGGTGTGAATGAGTCAGATATGCCAAAAAGACTAGGCATGTGTGCTTCCCCTCGTTCTTGCTTATTCCATTCTCTTGCTACTTGTGCTTCACCTTGATCTTGCAGACAAGATTATTTTACCTTATACAAACGAGTAGTATGAGTGACTCTGAGATCTAGCTTCCTCCATTGAGGATGGTACAAGAAGTAGCAGTGAAGTCTGAAGAATTGATTTCTCCCTTCAATTGTCCAATTTTTGGTTCTACATATATAAAAGTATTCTTACAGTTTCCAGAATCCATAGCATTTACTTTCTTATTGATAATAACACCTTTATTGGTTTTATGTCCAATCTATCCACCTGCAATATGTCTGTCTTATTTGAGCAAGGCAACTCTTTGTGACTTAACATCATAGTAGTTTAATATACTCAAGTCATGATTCTCTCTAGTTCTGCAGAGAGAAGGATGCACAAATTTTAGATGTTGCACTAGGTCTATATGGATTTTGTGATAATATTGTTTTCATAGTTTAACACCCTACCCTCTCTTCTTTTGGGGCAAGTTGTAACTCACTTTTGAATAGCTTGTGCTGATCAATTTATGTGTTGGATGATCATGTTCCATATCACATTTTGGATCCTTACAAGAGTTTTTTTGGAGTTGGTTAAATATATTTAGGCTTCTATTTAAACTTACCTTCTTTTGTACCATAGATGATTTCATACTGATAAGAGTTCTATTTCATTGTGATATGCTTCAAAGCACAAATTCAGATGATGAGGTGTTGTTTGATGCCACACAAGGTCTAATGGAAAGGCTTGCAATAGAAGCATATGAAGTTTCCATGGTAATTCAGAATTCCAATAAGAAACCTTGTAAATTTAGTTCTTAGAGAATGTTAGTCCATTGGTTTTGACTGCTATGTTGTTATTTTTCCACTGAAAAGGTGAAAACAGAAGCTAGGATTATGGAGGGTGACGTAGGTAAATCACTTTTTCATGAAGCTGTAAGAATCAATCCCACTGCACTTGTAATGGGAACAAGAGGACTGGGGATAATCAAGAGGTAAGACCTTTTTATTTTGAATACTTTGCATCTCCTTGTAAGCTTAAAGTTGTGTTTAAAAGTTAGAGCATATCTGAAATGCGAGTATGCTATTTTTGGTTCAAATGTTTTGTTGTTTCTGACATCTTCTATGGTTTGAAGTGTATTGCAAGGGAGTGTGAGTGAGTACTACTTTCACCATAGTAGCTTCCCTATAGTGATTGTTCCTCCCAAAGGTAAAGTCCATTTACATTTTGTTTTATCCTTATCAAATTGAAAGTAGTTGTTATGCATGGAGGTCTGGACCTGCATACAACATTCTGTTTTCATACAGAAACTTGTATCCAAATCATGTTGTTGGTTTTCAAAAGGATTCAACCTGCAAAAAAGTAGTAGTAAATATAGTTTCACAACCAAGTGTGTCGTTTATCATGAAGTCTACGAATAGAATAATGATATAACCATGATTATGATAAACAATCGCAGCAGATCAATAATATTATCATCAAACAAAATAACAATAATGAAATAATGAAAACAATAGCAACATACACACTATAACACACTTGGATTTAAATGGGAAACCTGAGTAGGAGGAGGAAAACCCACTGTCGAAATGGCATAGCTTGGTTATATTTGGGAGAATAAGAGTACACTAGTACAACTAATAGCATAAGTTCGTAATAGAGATAATAGCTAACCTATTCAGCTTGGGACTAGGTCTCTACATAGCCTAAGGTTATTGACAATATCAATAGATTGATCAATGACCCTATCTAATGGTTTGTTTGATCTTGACAATATTGATCATGCACTTTATTTATAAATTATTACATTGTTTGCGTCGATACCTTATGGGCTTTACTTACAAAAAATGGCGTGAATTCCCACACAACATGCTTATATAACACTGAACATTATATTTATCTGAATGTCTAGATTTCAAAATATTCTACCAACTCTTATCTCTTTTGTGCTATTTTTACAGAGGCTGGTGACCAATCAGTATTATAGAAATCCGGCCAGATCTCTATTTCACATGGACACAAGGAAGTATGCTTGCATTTGGTATGATTTTAGTGCCAGTCTCGGGTGATTGTGGACTAATCTATTTGCAGAAATTGATTGTGTGTATGTGTTGAGCACAACTGATTTTAAAGTTTATCAGATCAAAAGTTCATATTTTGAAGGCAAAGTTTATCAGATCAAAAGCACAGGTCATGACTGATGATATTGAGGTTGTTTCAAACAATTTTACCACTGGTATGCAAATATTACATTCCTAGAAGTCTTTTACTATTAGGAAACCTGACTGTCCAACATGCCAAATGAGTTCAAAGGGAAAAAAAAATAACAAGCAGTAGTTCTTTTTAGATTCGTGATTATAATTCATAGAAGTATTTTTTTGCATATACTAGTATGTATGATTTTATTCCGAAGTGGCTAGGTTGTATGGGTGTGGTTCATGTATGAATTCCGTTGTGTTGTTATGGCATGTCACTAGAATATGTATGTATATATAGATAAAATTCATGAAATTTTTTGAGTGAATATAAAGTGAATTTTCCAGAGTCCAAAGTCAAAGAAAGAAAAACTCATGAATTTTTTTGATTATATATAGATATAGAGGGTAAAATATGATGGTTGTTGGCTTGATGCCTGAACTATGTCATGAACACTTTGAGGCTGACGAGTTAAGAAGAACTTTTTATAATTTTCTTTTGTTTATATACAAATATATGTTTGAAACAAGGACAAGGTAGGCATGTAGGAAATTGGGAATGTTGATGCTATTTGATGGGTTTTGATTATACTGGTGGTTGAGTATAACATCACAATAGTTTGATGGGGTTCTAAATCATTCATTAGTTTCCATAGTTGTCATGTCATTCACTAACCACATGACATATAGGGGTGAACTCCTTCACAGATTGCACTATGTATGCAGGTTTCTACCTGTGCAGTTGAGCATAATTATTTTGTGGATTTGTTGATTATCTTTCCTGTTGAAATCCATTTCCTGGTTTAGAGCTGAGTTTAACTTTTGTTAGGTACTAAATAGTTGTAGATTTAACCATTCAAGTTTAATTTTAACCAATTCTTAAATTGAATTTGTTAGATTAGATTTTATTATTTTGCACATGATCTTGGTTATTGTTGTTCCCTGTTGAACAAGATAAATAATTTGCTTCATTGTTTTTCTACTTTACAAGTGATATTTTTTTATTGGATTTTGCAGGAGTGAGCTTAACTTATAAGTGGACCATTGAGTATGAAGAGCCTGCTATTGAAGATTTGCCATTCAGTATGAAGAACCCGATGTTAAGGATTTCAAGCTACTAAGTGTGGTTTTGAAGCTACTGACGTGGGATCTAAGTATGGTTTAGTGCTGAGTATGGTTTTGAAGCTATTGACGTGGGATCTAAGTATGATTTTGCAGCCAAGTGCAAGTATGATGGTTTAGTCATTGTAATATTTCGAAAAGTGATGATTTTCCTGTAAAGTTATATGGAAATTAATATGAGTATTTGAGAAAACTCATATTTATTGTAATACTTTTGACGTCTCATATAATATAATTTGTGGTTTAAAACTTATATATATGGTTGTACTTTATGTTATGTACCAATGTTGTAATTATTAACTAATTAATGTGACATTGTATGATTTACATGTGTAATAGATATTATTTACAAGTGTTATAATTAATTATAATGTGACATTGCATAATTCACAAGTGTATTAGATGAGAATAAATGTATGATTATTTTTTTAATTAAACATAATATCATATTAAAAATTTATATTGATTAATAATGGACACCATTTAAACTACTAAAATATAATGACCACATAAAGCGACTAAAAATGACTAAATTAGTGACCAATAATTGAGAGATATGTGACCAAACAATGAGATATAAATGACAAAAAAAATGTCCAAAATTCGCATATCAATGACCAAAAAATAGTTTTGGTGGCTAATTTACGGTCTTTTATTACGCGACCAAATTTGGTCATATTCTAGCTTGTCATGTGGTCATTAATTTGGTCATAAATGTGGTAATATAATTGGTCATTGATTCAAATACATGACCAAATCAATGACCAAATATGTGGTCATTGATTCAAATACATGACCAAATCAATGACCAAATATATGACCAAATTAATGACCAACCGACAAGCTATAAATGACCAAAATAAAAATGACCAATTTTGGTTGCATAATAAAAGACCGTAAATTAGCCACCAACGATCGCCAAACCAAAAGTGGTCATTGATATGCGGATTTTGGTCATTTTTTTGGTCACTAATCTCTCATTTTCCACTAGTGCTTATAGAAGAAAATTTCTAAAATTGACTTAGAACAGGAATCCCCCCTTCAAGATTTGAAAGTTCTTTATCCCTTTCATGATAGATTTTTTTAGAATGAAATCTATTAAGCTAAGCAAGTTGTTTATCAATAGTCAGTGCATCTTTGTCAAATTCAAGAAATATAACATCTCTAGAAACAATAAAATTTATGTTATCTTCATCGCACAATCTATAATATTTGGAAGTATTAGAATATCCCAAAAAATGCACTTTCGACTTCTTGCTCCTAGTTTATTTTTTGTTTCTCAGGAATCAAAGCATAACATGTGGAACCAAAAATTCTAAAATGCTTGATAGCTGGAAGATGGCCATGACATGTTTCATAAGGTGTTTTTTTTATAGTGTAGCATAAGGACACCTATTCTTAATCTAGATAGCACAAAGAACTTCTTCTCCCCAAAACATTAACATAACATTCTTAAAAAACATCATGGTTCTTATGATATTCAACAGTGTCCTATTCATATGTTTTGCCACACCATTTTGTTATGGATTATAAGGAACATTGGTTTGATGTTTAATACCATTCTCCTGCAAATATTTTTTAAAACCTTGAGATGTATATTCACATCCATTATCAGTTATAAGGGTCCCAATATTGAGCTGAGTTTCATTTTTAATCCACAAATGAAATTTTCTAAATGTATCAAAAGCTTGAGAGTTTGTTTTAATAAATAAACTCGACACATCCTTGTAAAGTCATCAATAAAAATCATTAAATATTTGTTACCATTTGTTGATGGGACAGGAATGGGCTCACATAAATATGAGTAAATAGCGCTTAGATTGCTAGAAGCTCGAAACATAGAATCGTGAAAAGGTTGTTTACCGTGCTTCCCTAAAATACAAGCATCACATTGGGAAAGTTGTCTTGGAATAGTAGGAAGCCCTTGAACCCATTTCTGTTTCATAATTCTGATACTATCATAATTAATATGACCAAATCTATCATGCCATAACAAGCTGGAAGACAAATCACCATTATGCTAAGCCAAATTCGCAGAATTATGTGAGTTGGATGAGGTACCATTCAACTTTAAAAAAATTTCATATTCCACTCGAGTCATTACAATTACATTATCATAAGCTCTTATAATCTCAATGATGCCATCAAACACATGTATTGAGTGACCTTGTTGTCTAATTTGCACAAGAGATATTAAATTTCTCTTCAATTGTGGAACATAAAGAACATCATAATGTATGTAATTAGCAAGTACTAATAATTTAAGTCTAACAGATCCAATTTCTAAAGGTTTTAACTGAGACTTATCTTCAAAATGTACTACCCCATCAATTTTATTAGTAAATGTATTAAATAAGTCTTTTCTAAATGTCATATGGCATGTGTCTCCAGTATCTAATAACCAAATTCCATTCCAAAAAAATGAAGTACTAAATGATTCTTCAATTCAAGATTACAATGTGCAACAACACAATGTGCAGATTTAGGAGGGTTACCTTTATCATTTCCTTTATCTTGCATTTTCTCTTTCTTATTAACAATTTTATCCCAAGAAGTTCTACAATAACTGGTAGTATTGCCAGTTTTTCCACATCTATAACATTGTTTCTCTCCTTGATTATATATTCCCCACCTTCCTTTGTATTGTCCTCTCTGTCCTCTACCTCAACCTATGCTTATATTTTCATCCTTTGCAAATTCTTATTTTGATTTGTGTCCTTTTTGTACAAGACATGAAGTTTCTTCATTGGGATCAGACTCCTTCCCAAATGCTTTCTCTCTCTTTCTACAATTTTCTCAACAATTTATTGAAAGGTCATAGCTTTCATATGGCCACTAGATTGAAGTGATTCTAAATAGTGAGTATAGGAAGGGTAGAGAGCCTTAATAAATGCAGTAAGTTGAATTTCAATTTTTACACTAGTTGCATCAATATCATGGAAAATACGTATAATTTCATAAGCAAGTTTCATTAGATCATTATCTTTTAATTCTAAGTTAAATAACTTCATTAACAATTGTATGATTTCAAGCTCAGGATGTGAATCATTTAAATCTTTTAGTTTCTTTAATGCTTTCGAAACACTTTTGCTAGAAACGAAATGTCTACTTACTTCTTCACTTACAGAGGCAATGATCAAGGCATAAACCTTCTTGTCCCTTATTTTCCATAATGCTAGATTTTTGGTGTTAGTAGGTGGTACTGGTGCACTTATATCCGCTTCATCTATTGCATCTCCATCTTTCTTATCTTCAAAATTCTCATTTTTTCAAATTTCATCCCACATGTCATTAAAAATAAGGGTAGTTTTAACTTTACAAAACCATTCATGATAATTTTCTTTACCAGAGAGAATTAATCCAACAACTGAAATTGAAGAATTCATTGAAATATAATATGTACATTTATTACAGTCTGATATATTCTTTTCCTCTCCGCGGTTCTTTAAAAAAAAAAATATTCTAAAAATATTTCCCAAAGGTTTAACAATTCAATTTAAAAAAACGTTGCACCCAAATATAAATGGCGGCTTAAAAACTTTTATTTTCTAAAAAAATACTCCCCAAAGATTTGGTAATTAATTTAAAGAAACTAAATCTTTCACGCAAATATAAATGACGACTCTCTTCCTTTTTTTCTTAAAAAATAAGTAAATAATTCTTCTAAACAATTTAAGTGCAGTGTCTCCATTATGTGCAGTCTTTCTTCCACAATCTTTACTAAGCAACTCTCCTTTCTTGGTGATAGATCCTTTATAGGCTCCTTCTCTCTCACCAAGTATTTATCACCAATGTTTCGCCGCCTTGCTCTGATATCATTGACACATTTCGTGAAGAACCTCAACAATGAATATATTATTTCGTAGAAGCGTATTACATATAAAGGAAATCAAAACCGTTATCTACAGTTACATACGAGATTATTAACGAGAATTTACTAACTAAAACCTGAAATATTATTTACAATGAAATACCGGAGGATTATTCAACAAAAATATACTTACACTAGAAATTTTGACTCATGATACTTTTGTCTTTGGGTAATGTCAATTTTATGCTAATTTCCAATGTAAGTGTCATTTCAGACAACCTTCCTTAAAAGACTTATATGCAGTTATGTATCTTACCTCTTGTAATTGCAATTCGGGTAATGTAAATTGTATGATAATTTCCAGGGTAAGTGTCATTTTAGAGACCCTTCTTTCCATGAAATACTTATATGCATTTATATATATTACCACCTGTGATAGCTTTGTATGAGAATGAGTATGTATTTCTCGTCATCGAGGTAAGGACATGAGTTTATCGAGGTAAGGACATTAGTTCATCGAGGTAAGGACATTAGTTACATGAGTATTGTTTATTTATATTAAGTGTTAAAGTTGAAGATCAAGCTGTTTACATTGTGGGTTAATCACTTCAAGGAATCCATGCTGGTAAACAAAGTTTGCACATCATTTTGTATTAACAACCACATAGTGAGTTGGCTCTTGATTGGGGATTCATTCAAGCCACATAACAAAATGAGTTATTTGACACAATTGTCAACCAATGTTCTTATAGATCATGCCTTCCTATTGAAGAGTGGAGGAAAAGACATTTATTAAATTTCTCTTAGGGCATTAAAATAGAGGACCTTAAACTCAAGGAACTAAATAAATTTACCTTGTCTATCTTGATAGAGACCTATTGCTCATACCACCCTATTGACCAACACTAGAAGCTCTATGGATAGACTCACAAAAGGAACAATATTGAACTAGTGCTCTCTTAACTCATTGCTAAACTTATTTGAATATGGGCAAGGAGATATTTAACATTGGCACATGTTTATGGACTTACTAGTAAATGAATGTAATTTGCAAAAAACTATTAAGAGATACATCTCCAAAAAACCTATGTGCCAAAATTTCCATAATACGTGAGTGTCGTTAACTGAGTAGTCTAATGCTCGACGAATTCGTCAAAGAGTTACATTACTCCGTTTAAATGTATTTTAGACTATGGTCGTGAGGGCTACCAAAAAATCTTATAGCGGAGGATATCTTTCATTTTTTTAAATAAAATAAAAAACGGTATCATCAATATACTTAATCTCATTGTAATGTTGAGAATAGAGTAACAAACGTCTGAATCTCTGTACCACAAATATGTTAACAACTTCCTTCTTTCCCCTATTTCAGAAACTACAAACAATTCTCCTCCTATAGATTTTTGGAATATGGACAGTAGATAGCCTATTATCCAATACACACCATATCCAAAAAAAACTAACTATAGCATAGGCTAGCACAACATTTTGACAGAATAAGCATACATATAGAGTATGTAGTCATAGACAAGCATTAAGAAGCGAATATACAAACACAAAACTATATTGAATAGACACACATACTCAGAAATAGATATGGGAACAAAAATGTATTTTTATTTCATTTAGCTTTCCTTTTTACATGAACCAACAGCCACCGAGAAAATAAAACCAACGCAAAAATTACATTGCATAAAGAATTGCAATGGAGATATCCAGCAAACAGGGCTTCTAGAGCCTTCGATAGTTTTCGGTGTGGGGATTGAATTCTTTAGGAAGTCTTTGATCATTCAATACAAAATTCATGTTCAAAACTAATAGCCACAACTAAATCAATGAGCTGGAAAATGGGTTGGTGAGCTGGGTCTCAACGTTTCCTATTTGTCGTAATTTGGTTTCATCAACCAACATTCTACCATTAAAATCAAATGGAGGAAAATCTATGGTTATTCATCTTTTTTTATGGATCATGTTACTCCCAAGCCAACCAAGCTTCTACAAATCTCTGGCTTGTCTCTTCGAAAAACTTTAGTGAGCATATCAGCAGGGTTTTCAGCAGTATCAATTTTTTCCATATTTAAATGCCCTTCTTCTAACACTTGTCGAATCCAGTGGTACCTTAGATCAATGTGCTTGGTCCTTGAACGAAATGTTGAGTTTTTTCGCCAAGTTAATGGCGCTCTGACCGTTACAATGCAACACATACTTGTCTTGTTTTATTGCCAGCTCTCCAAGGAATCATTGTATCCACAACATCTCTTTTCAAGCCTCTGTTGCAATTATGTATTCTTCCTCGGTTGTGGAGAGAGCTACATTTTTTTGTAGCCTAGATACCCAAGACATCACTGCACCTGCAAATGTATACAAGTAACCAATGGTAGAATTTCTAGTGTCCACATCTCCAGCCATATCTACTTCTATAAAACCTTCAAGCACAACATTAGGATTTTCAAAGCATAAACAATAATGACTAGTACCTTTGAGGTACCTTAAAATCCTCTTTACCGTTTGCCAATGTTGTTTTCCCGGATTGGAAAGAAATCTACTCACTAATCCCACTGAGAGTGCAATGTCTGGGCGTGTACATACCATGGCATACATAAAGTTGTCAATTGCTGAAGCATAGGGTATTTTACTCATTTCCTCCTTCTCCTTGCCATTACAACGGCAGAAATCAACACTCAATTCGAAGTGGACTGCAAGAGGTATTCCCACTGGTTTGGAATCCTTCATGTTGAACCTATTAAGCAACTTCTCAATATACATTTCTTGTGAAAACTAAAACTTTTTGTTCTTTCTGTCATGTATGATCCTCATGCCAAATATTTGTTGTGCTTGGCCCAAATCCTTAATTGCAAATTGACTTCCCAAGTCCTTCTTCAACTTGTTAATCATACTCTTATCATGCCCAACAACTAGCATGCTATCCACATATAGAAGCAAAATGATAAACCTTTCTTGGTCATACCTTTTAATGTAAACACAATGATCAGCCTCTAATCTCCTAAAGCCATGTTCCAACATGAATGAATCAAACCTTTTATGCCATTGGTGAGGTGCTTGTTTCAACCCATAGAGACTCTTCTTCAATTTACAAACCAAGTTTTCTTTTCCTTTTGTTTTGAATCCTTTTGGATGCTCCATATAAATATCCTCCTCCAATTCTCCATGAAGGAAGGAAATATTCACATCTAGTTGTTCACACTCTAAATCTAAAGTAGCAACAAGAGCAATAATAATTCTAATGGATGACATTTTAAGAACAGGTGAAACAATTTCATTAAAATCAATACCTTTTTTTTGGGCAAATCCCTTCACCACCAACCTTGCCTTGAACTTCTCCTTCTTTCCTTCACCCTCATGCTTGATCTTGTACACCCACTTGATCTTTTCTTTTGGAATCTTTACTAGCTCCCATGTTCTGCTCTCCAACAAAGAATCAATTTCTTCCTGCATGGCTTTCTTCCAATCTTTGCTATGTTGATCATCACAAGCCTCCTAAAAACAATGAGGTTCACCTTCATCAGTTAACAAAATATAATTTGAGGGAGGATACCTTTGTGATCTCTTATGAGTCCTAGTGGACCTGCGAACTGGTTGTGGTGATATATTTTCTGGTTGGATCTCTTGTAGTGGTTGCTACGAGGCTTCTTCTTCTTCTTGCCTCCCATAATTTTCAGCAGGTTGCCCATCATCTTTAGCTGGTGGTCCACCATTTTCTGCCTAATGTCCATAATTTTCTTGCAATGGTGGGATGTTTTCTTGTTTCTCAACAAACCTATCAGTTGATTTCTTGACCTCCATATCACATGTAGGGCTCTTGAAAATTTCTAACTACTCTTTACCCACCTACAAGAACTATACCTGTGTATCCCTAAACCATGAATCACTTAGTTGGGAGGGATATGAACCTACCTTAGAAGGAAGAAGCACCAGATATATTATTTTCTATTAGCCCAGGACTAGTAGCATGCTCCTGTGAGATGACGACTCGCGGCATCAACACCTATATTGACTAGTGGCTATCTATCTTATTTACAATCGGTAATCAACAATGCATTTTTTAAGTTAGATAAGTAAAATTAATCATTTTCTATGGCATGTTGACTCCAGTTCTTACCATGTTCAGGAAATCCCATGTTGTTTTGTCATGAACCCAATTTAACAGGTTCTTCTCATTGAATATGACATCTCTGCTTCTAATAACTTTGCATTTAACCGGATCCCACGATTGATAACCAAATTCACCATCAACATACCCAAGAAAAATAGATTTCATGGATTTGCTATCTAATTTGGTTCTTTTCTCTTTGGAAATGTGTAAAAATGCTTCACATCCAAAAAAATTCAAGTGAGAGTAGTTTACCTTCTTGTCAGTCCAAACTTCTTTAGGGATGCCATCGTCCAAGGATGTTGTAGGTGATAGGTTGATGAGGTAACAAGCATAGATCCAAATCCTAGGCTCTAGAAAGCGTTGAGAGGGATCAAATCTCTCGAGGTGAAAACCTCTTCTTAAGTATTGCACTCAAGGAGCTCTCAGCTTTGGTGTGTCCTATATATAGCCATTGATTTGATTCAAACCAAAAGACACGTCTTTTTATTTAAGGTCGACACATAATATTTTTATTATTAATATTTAATATTATTTATGCCCAACATATAATTTTTTTTATTTTGTTAGGAATGAATATTACAACATCTCCCCCATACATGGTTTGAAAACCATGTGCAAGGCCCTCCTAAAACCATGGGTTGTTTAGGAGGCCTTGCACATGGCTTTAAAAGCATGTTCAAGGCCAACATTTTTTTTTGCGGATAATTCAATTTTTTATTTTTATTATTTTGTTAGGTAGGAACATTACAACATCCCCTCCATATTGTATTGTTTTTCTAACCGACATTTTTTTTGGAGTATAATTAAATTTTTTATTTTTTATTGTTTTGTTAGGTAGGAACATTACAACATGTCCCCCATGTTAGGTTGTTTTTGTGGCTGACATTTATTTTGGTGGATAATTAAATTTTTTTATTATTTATTTTTTTGTTAGTAACAAACGTTACAACATCATAATATCGACAAACGTTACAAGATCTCCCTCATACTGGGCTATAGAGCACCTCTCGGTGCAACAAGCTGTCCTCACGGCTTCTGCCCAACAATGCTTCTCCAACCTAAAATTTGACAACATGCTCCTCACCTTCTCCATGATGGTGTGATTCATCCTTTATGTAGTACCATTTTGTTGAGGAGTACCAGGGACAATCTTTTCATGCTTTATGCCAAATTTGTTACAATAGTCCTTGAAGTCATTGGAGCAATATTCCCCACCATTATCTATCCTTCAGCACTTGAGCAGTTTGTTAGCCTCTCTTTCAACACCGACATGAAATTTTTGAAATATCTCAAATACCTCATCTTTTCCCTTCATAGGATAGGCCCAAACGTTTCTAAATGCATCATCTATGAAAGTAACAAAATATGAATCTCCTTCTAGAGACTTAACATTAACCAACCCAAATACATCAGAGTGTACCAATTCCAATAGATTATTTTTTCTTTCATGCCCTCCTCTCATAAATGAGACTCTACGCTGCCTACCATATATACAATGCTCACAACGATCAAGTTCATAAGATCTCAAACCTAGAAGAATATTTTTGCCAACAAGAATTTTTAGGCCCTTTTTGCTCATGTGGCCTAAACACTTATGCCACAAATCTCGTGAGGTTTCTTCTTTTGCAACAACAGCCACATTGGATTTTCTTGTTGTTGCTCTCAATGTATACAGTGTCCCTTTTTTGAATCCTCTAGCCATGACCAATGCTCCTGTTGAGGCCTGGAAATTCGCAGGCAACAACAGCAAGGGATTCTCCCCAGTCAACGTTCCCAACTAGCCCGTGACTGTTTGGTGTAGGGAATCCATCCGGTTTGCCGTCCGGCTACTGTAGGTCAAGTAACAAAAACAAAGGGTTTTACCGGTTGCGACCCGGTCCACCGTATGTATTTTTGTATTTTGACTTTAAGTATGATATGCGAGTGCCTATCTAGGATGCATATTGATGTAGAATGCAAGGAGTGGTCACAATGTGATGCGCAAGTTCTTACCTCTCATCTTAGACTCTCTTGCATCTAAATCACACACAACTAGAAAACAATACTATCTAAGCTGTCCCTAGGGAGCGAGATTATCAATACATGAGTAATGTAGTACTGTTCATATGTTAAGATAAATCACAGATAGTTGTTCTTAGGATCAAAACACATAAACATGAATAAAATATACATGACAAGATAGCTCGTCAACCGTTAAAACATTCATTACCCATAGTGGAAATTATCATAGAATAAACCAGAGAACATTCAAATAAGAACATAGGTTCAGAAATTTAGAACGCTCTCACAGTTAATGAAACACAGCTGAAAACGAAATAGTTCCCCTTCAACATTGTTCATTTCATCACATTTGAACATTCCACACAGCACTTTCTCCAACAGGAAAAAAATTGTAATTTTATTATTGCAAAACGAAGTAGTTCCTCTTACAATAAGTGGTTCACAAGTTTCTCCAGGAAAAATCCCCTTTTCCTATCTAAATCTTTTATATTTATACAAAAAGAGAAAAATTGTTGGGCTTCCCACAATGACTCTTGGGCTTCCCCAACGCTTCACCTCCCATACTTTTCTTTGATATATTACAATAAAACAAATAAAGTGCTTATGAGGAGGGTCTTGCTTTACTATTCAAGAACTTCTTCCACGCTAAAGCCTCTGAGGCAATTTTTTCGAACTCAGAAGGTTCTAAGAAACGAATATTGATTTCAAATTTAATGGCCTGATTTCTTATTACTCCTATTCTGGCTGCGCTCAGGAAAAGTTGGTTCTCTAGCAACTGCACACTAACCGTGGAATGAGCTACTTCATTCCTCAGGGTCTGCTCATCTAGGGCTTTGATGTGCTGGATCCTTTGTCCATCTTCCTGATATCTTCTTTGCAACATCTCCAAAAATAGGCTATGGTCTGGAAAGGTATCCATTCTCTGTTCAGCCTCAACCTGGCAACAATTATAAGTAATCAAAAGTCCCCTGAAGAACTCTACGCAAGCCCCCTTTGTCTTCTTGACAGCCTTCTTGAATTCTTCGGCTGTGTTTATGGAAAAATCCAGTAAATCATAGTCTTGCCTCAGGGCTTGTTGATATTTTGATGACAGATCTGTAGGGGTTTCTTCATTCGATTCTAATCTTGCCATCCTTCTTGTCAGGACTTCTAAGATATCCTACGATCTGTCTATAAAATATGAAGAGGTTTCCAAAATATCTTCCAGCCGATTGTCTACCTGCAAGATCTTGCACCTTTCTTCCTCTATGGTTACTTGCAGTTGGTGCATCTTGCTCCTTTGTGCTAGAACATGCTCCTTGAAAGGCTGAAGGTTGACTTGCTGCTCCCTGGCCTCTTCTAGAGCCGTTGTTAATGAGGTAACATGTTATTTAAGCTCTACAGTCTTCCCCTGAGATTGCCTCTCAGATTCCTCCAAGGTAACTTTCTGTAGCTCCAACTCCCCTATCTTACCTAGCAGCTGCTCCTTTTCTATGTGAAGACTTTCACATACTATCTTCAACTCATCCTTTTCTGTCCTTAACCCTTGACATTCTTGCTGCAATTTCTCCATACTTCCTTGGGCAGCCTCCAGAGATCTCTTCTCTACCTGGAGGAACTAGAGCTCAGCTTTTGAAGACTTTATTTCATGGTGTATGTCTTCAAACTTTCTTTTCAATCTACTACTTTTCTCTCTCTCTCTTCTCAGGGTATCCTTTAGCTGGGCAGCAGACTTCTTTGACTATTCAAGATCAATAATTATCTGATCTACATTGTCCTCAGAAGCATGGATCAATGCTGCTCCAGCTCTGATGGTGAGCCTGGGGTCCTTGTCTGTCCCATATACTACGGTTGTATCATTTATCATTTTACCCGCCTGCCCCCCAGTCTCGACCTTCCTTTCGGTCCTTTTTACAATCCTCTTTGTTTCTTTGTCGTAAAAAATATTGTTGAAGTCCGGCACCTCCTCTCCTTTCTTCTGCTCAAAAGGAATTAGTCTTAGGGTGGGAACACCAGCCTATCCCAACGTGCTACTGGTAGCTGCCTTAGATTCTTGAACATCAGGATTACCCACATCCTGAACTTGGCTTTCTACAGGATCAGAAGCTTGTTGCTCAGTCAACTTTAACCTTTCTGCTTCTTGCTTCCTCAATTCCTCATCCATCTTCCTTTTCCTTTCCTCTTCTTCAATCCTAGTAGCTTCTTTTGCCTTTCTAACTACTTCCTGATCAACTCTTCTCTTTTCTTCCTCCTCACCTTTAACCCAACTTTCGGCTTCCTGTGCTAGTCTCCTAGCATCTTCATCCCTTTTCCTAGCTTCCTCTTGCTCCACTTTCTTCTGTTCATCTTGTCCTTTCCCGCCTTTAGTTATGATTTTCTTTTTAAATCTTCTTCTTAAGGTAGTTATGTTTTCTGCACTACAGAAAATGGACTCATCTTTATCCTAGTGGCTGGTGTACTCAAAATGTACATTTGCCTCCTTGCAGTGCTCGGCCAATTTATTCTGGGAATCGTTCTTGTGGAAATTTATTTCCCCAAAATGGAATTTCCCCAATTCTTCTACAAATTCATCGGCTTTCTTGACTCTTGTGAACTTATAGCTCCCCAACTTGAATGGTAAGGGAGGATAAGTTGCCTTCTTATGTTCAAATAGAAAACTCCCAATGCCGTCTAAAAAGACCTACCTAACTGCCTCTTTGTGGACCACATAGTCAGTGGCATATTTTGGCAGTAGTGAGGGTGCTCTGGAGCATCCATACATTCTAAAATACAATCCATCTTCCATCAAGTAATAATCTGCATATTCTTCAATAACCTGCAATGCTTCCTCCGACATACAGTTGCACTCTTTTAAGAAGATCAATGTATATAATGGCATGATGAAGTGCTCACACACTTCTCTATAGTGACTGTGGTATTTGTGTGCCCACAGTGGCTTGTAAGCTGAGTAGACTGGTGTTCTCTCTCGGTCCCAGATACACCTTAGATTTGGGAAGGGTCGGTTGCATAGTATGCAATCAATCAGTATAGATCTCATGTAGAACTCTGATTTCTTCTAGGACACCCCTCCTAATGCTGAAGCAATGCAGGTCGAGAGGCTATTTGATACAATGTTCGCCCAGTTGAACATTGTCCCTTGGGTTGCAACATAGAAGATGATAGGCACCCACCCCAACTTAAAGCTTTTACCGTGGGCCCTCCCGAAAATCCTATTCAGCATAAGGGCAATGAACCTGTAAAGGGTCCTTAAAGTGACAGTATCATATTCCCCGAACGGCCTAGTCCTAAAGTTCTTGCTAGGAACCAACATTATTTTCAGTGTCTCGACTAGGTCCAGATTGATTGTCTTCAGCCAGTCTTCAGTTAGGTACACTTGTGCTTCCGGTAAGTGGTAGGCCAGTGATACGTACCCAGGGCTATAAGCAGCATAACCCTGTTTGTCAACATTTGCTAAAATCATGGTGGTTACATCTGCCCTGAGAAGAATCCATCCAATCACCTCTGAGCACGGGAAAAGCTCAGGTCTAGTAGCAACTCTCATCAACGCAGATTTCTCTATATTTTCATATATGGTTTCCTCCTCAAAACCTGTCAGGTACCTCCCGGTGTGTTATTAATCTATAGACTTCCCCCCATTTATATTCAGGTTCCATACCAACTATGCATTTGGTATCCTCGTAAGTGTACTCAACTTTGGTGACAATTTCAACCTCAGGTTCATCTTCTATTATAGGAGCCTTCTTCTTCTGCCATTTAGACATCTCGAATTCTGAAGAATTTCCCTGTCATACACAAAATCCTTTTAGGTTCTGTTGGGCCATTCCTCGATAACATTCAAAAATGGAGACAAAATGTATGAGCATTTTACCTCGTTTAGGCTAAACATGACTGCAGCTATGAAAATAAACAAACAATACTCAAAACCAAGTGTTCCTGCGCAAAACCGATCTGCTAAAAGAGCTAAAACCAGCACATAACTAAAGATTTGCATAATCAACTCATAATATCATGGATTTTCTAAAACAAAGAAGATCCCCCTCCTTCCGTCAAGGAGAAAACAGTCTCAAATCCCCCTCTCGGCGCTATGAACTAAATCGTTCCATGGAAAATATGATGCCTGATCCCAAGTGAAGGATACTTCATTGTGACAGTGCACTTAACTCACTGTAAGCTTGAGGTTGGTGGTAATGATGGATAGAAAGGTGGTCGAACAAAGAAAACATAAGATGAAGGAGGTGGTGCCTCTTAAACATTTGATACATCCGGCCTGGACATAGAAAATAAGAGGAAGCTACTTCTTGCAAAAAGCACTCGCGTCAAGATCCGAATAGATAATGCATTCTGAACCCTACATTGGTCCGTGGTTCGTGTTCAAATTTACCAATCTCATTCTGAGCGGGGCGCAATTTCAAAATGCTACCCTAGCCTACAAAAATGAGGGCGACCATACTATGGAACCAAAACCTCGGCATCTCTGAAGTAAACAAGAAAACGCCCTCCCCAGACGGCCATACACAAACTGGGGGATATTGGTGCGGATAGCGTAACGGTCGTCTGCATCGGTTTCCCCAGCAGTCGAGTGTGGGTTGCAAGCTCATAACGGCCACGAATGTAATCATCAAGAAAAACAACAAAAACCCCCGACTGGGCAGCGATACCATTTACCTAGATTATATATACACGCTGAAAAATGGAAAACTAGGTATCCACTAACTGCCGACACAGGAACTAACCAAGGGCGACAAACTCAGTTTGACCATTCGAACGGAAAGGTAAAACGGGCATAAGGGCCTACCTGGCAATGTGCTGCGTGACTGGTCGAGAAAAAACCGCAAACCTCCACGGCGGAGCCACCTAGGAGCGAGGTACCGACAACGAGTACGATGATCTTCTCGAAGCGACAATGACAGCACGGGCAAATCGCAAAACAACAATAAAAAAGAATAAACCCTGACCCCAATATATACGTCGCGGTCAATGCATAATCGGCGAGAAAAATAAACCAATCGGGCGGCAAAACAACTACGGGATCGATGATCCTATCAGTATCACATTCGCAACGGCGGATGATGAAATGGTTAGGAGACCTGCAATGGCATCGGCAAGAGAAACAAATAGACTTCACACCGGAGCTCGCTAAACTAAGGCCTCGGACCAATAGTTGGTTGAAGAGCCGCAACGGCGGAAACCATAAAGGAACCGAGTTCCACAGACCAATCAAAATCGAGGTAAAAATAAGCATGACTATCGGTCAAGCGGAAAACAAAATCAAACTACATCGGAAGGATAGTGCTTTCCAAAGCCGCAACGGCGAAAGCTGAGAGCCTAAAGATCTGCAAATCAACATGGCGGGGATCGAAAGAGGAAAATACAACTATCGGGAAGCTTGGCAATACCTCCTCCGCAACAGCGAAAAACGTAGAGACAAACGTTCCGACGAGATCTTAATACAGCCGCCGATAAAGAAAAAGAATAAAGCGTGTCGGGGCCCAATAACCCTTGGATCAGTCTTGATGTCTTGTTCTTTTCCGCAACGGCGGGCATGCAGATAACTGGACTCCCGACTCAATAGTCTAAAATACTTCCGATGACAGGGAAAAATCAATACAAACCATAAAACATTGCTGGCATAAAAGTAATTCTTGAGCAAACATCAAACAAAACCAAGGAGCTGATTAAAACAAAATAAAAGGAGGGTCCCAAAATTTTGAATTTTGGGAAAATGTTGCAGCTGCAACAGCTCCTTTGCTCCAAATTCATATGAGACAAAATTGGTTTTGGATGGAAATACATGGTGAGATGCCCCATATTCTAGAATCCAATCGATGCTACCGCTAGAGGTGTATAGGAATGCATCTTCCATCGAAATAGTAAATAAAACATCACTATTTGAAACTATAGCACTGGTCTCAGCTTCATTTGTGTTGGCTAATTTTTTATTTGAGCTAGCTGATTTTTGCTCCTTCTGTTATTTCTTCCATATCTGACATTCTCTTTTCATGTGTCCTAGTTTTCCATGATGATAGCAAGTAAATTTGCCTCTTCTTGATTTTGATCTACCCCTTAACTTGGAACGCCCTTTCCTAATTTGGTCAATTTTCCTTCCACGATCAGTTATGATGCGAGCTTCTCCTCCCTAGTTTTTTGTCACTGATTTTTGTTGTATCTCCTCATTCATTAAGTTGTTGCTAACATCATCAAACTTCAAGGTCCCTGCAGGAGTTGAAGTGCTTATGAAAACTATTAAATTCTCCTAGCTGTCTGGCATGTAGCACGTGAGTAGGATGGCTCTGATTTCATCATCCAACACAATTTTAACAGAGGCAAGTTGACTGGTAATGATGTTGAATTCATTTAGGTGCTCTGCAACTGAAGTACCCTCCTTCATGTTCAAATTGTATAGCTTCTTCATAAAAAATACCTTGTTTGATGTTGTATTTTTCTCATACAGATCATGTAGTTTCTTCCATAGATCTATTGATGTCTTCTCTCCAGCCACATTGAAGTAGACATTCTTTGCCTGATTGTAGCAATGGCCTTCTTGTCAAGCTTGTTCCATTCTTCATTTATCATTGATGAAGGTTTACTTGTTGCTCCTTCAATGGGAAAACATTGATCTTTTAATATCACTATCTTCCATTTGTCCTTTCCACAAAGCAAAATTAGTCCCATTTAGCTTCTCCATGTCACTCGCAGTTGTAGTTTCCATGCTGCTTCAAATAGCACTACTGAAACTCTCACTCTCAAATTCTAGCCTCCACATAATCTCACCGGCTTACAGGCAGAGCAAATGCACACTAGACAGCCTCTAATGGCCAACTTCTTCTACCACGGGGGCTGGCGGCTCTGATACCAGTTGTTGAAAATAGAGCAACTGACGTCTGAATCTTTGTACCACAAATCTGTTAACAAGTTCCTTTAGTCCCTTGTTTCAGAAACTGCAAACAATTCTCCCCCTGAAGATTTTTGGAATATGGACATCAAATAGCCTGCTATATCCAATACACAACATATACAAACAAAACTAACTATAGCATAGGCTAGTACAACACTTTGACAGAAAGAAGTCACAGAGTATGCAGCCACCACAGACAAGTCAGAGACAAGCATTAGGAAGCGAATATAAAAATATATTGAATAAACACACATACTCATAAATAGATATAGACACAAAAATGTATTTTTATTTCTTTTAGCTTTCCTTTTTACATCAACCAACAACCATCCAGGAAAACAAATATATATATTACAATAGAGATATAAAAAAAACACACTTTTAGAACCTTCCATAAATGTTTATGTGGGGATTGACTTCTTTAAAAAGTCTCTAATAATTTAATACAACATTCATGTTCGATGTTCGAGCTGCAAACAAGTAGCCTGTACCCACACGGCAATCCTTATTTACTGGACAGACTTTCCCTCAGGAAGGAAGCCTATCAAATGGGTACAGTTAGATCTCTCATCCGACGGTGCCCATTTGACAAACTCCCCTCCCAAAGGAAAGTGTGTCCAATAAAGAAGGTGCTCCGTGGTAGAATAGCATGCTCATCTTCAATGCACCTGTTAACTACTTATTAGGCTCTATTACTTTCAATCATATTTTATACTTCTCTATACAATGTTTGATAACATCTTAAAAGAAACAAAACATTTCTTTATAAATTTGTCTGTCCTCTTACATAGATTTTTTACGGTTCTCTAATATTGAGATTGGCTGCGGTGTGTTATGGTACATGGATACGCAGAGACAAATACAGGTGTCATATATTTAATTTCACAGGAAGGATTTTCTTGTCATACGTGGACGAAGGCAGGGAGCATCACCGCATCGAATGCTGATTGTGTCGGAGTCCGAGGGTATCTGATAGGCAGGCAGCATATAAGTGGCCGGAGATTCCCCTACCGTCCCATGGCTTAGCCCTCATAATTATTACAGATGTCTCTCAGTGTCCTGAAAGATGCTAAAGCTGCTTTTAAAAAACAGAGGGAATCACAATAATCGTGTTAATGCAACCATGTGCCTTTTGACAAAGGCTTTGTATCTGTTCATTCGTCCATTGCTCTTAATAATCCATCACTCCTTTCTTTTCTCTCGATCAATCGATCGATTTCAGGCGTTTGACTGGCAGCAAATAGAATCGAAATACAAAAATGAGTCCAAGCACTTTTCTCAGCGCACTGCCAAAGAGCGATGCAAAGAGAGTCCACCCCTTTCTTAATATTGCAGATCAAGAAAACTCCACAGGAGCGGTGGAGTGTGCGGATGGTTTAAGCAATCCTTCTGTGCAAAGGTTGACTGCTTCTCTGGATGTTATTCTCTCAGCGTATTCCAACATTCAATCTCTTGCTAAGTCCAAATCCAAGTGGGTTAACGATGCAGGCCTGGAAGACATAGTGAAGCTTCTTGATATGTGCAACGCCATTAGCGATAATATTGCTGATGTGAAACATTACCAGACGTTACTTCAAAGCGCCATTCACTGTGTGGATCATAGAGGGATGGAGATCAACAAAATGAGTCAGAACACTCTTGTAAGAGCAACGAATATGTTGGCCAACTGCAAACCTGCAATCAACAATGCTAATGCCAAATGCAATAACAATACCTCAAGATCAAGAGAAATAGTTTATATTAAAGAGGTTTATGTTCTTCAAGTTACTCAAGACTCAGTAGATCCGATAGTGATTTATCAGGGGATATGGGTAATCTGAAGGACTGCACCGCTTCCGTGCTTAGAACAGTAACGAAGGCCCTCTCACTCGAGCTGCCCAGGGAAACTTTTTATGGACAAGGGGATACCCGCGTGTTAGCCGGCCGCTGTTCCCGCCTCCGCAGTTTGTTTGAAAGGGTAAGGAATCACAATAGATCCAAGGGTTCTTGTTTTCTATTGTATGAGTTAGTGACGGCAGATGTTTTAGTGAGGAAGCTGTATGATTTATTGGTGGGGAAGCAGCAGAAGGCCAGAAAGGGGCCTGCAGATCAAGTGAAAGAGTTAGTGGACGCACTGAAGAAATACATGGCAGATTTGGATGAAGGGATCGCTCCACTGGACAGCAAAATCAAGGAATTGTATAGTGCTCTCATTACAATTCGGGTTACATTGTTCGACACTCGAACCTTAACGCTTGATCTTTGCTTAAAAAAAAGTGCAGAGAAAGGTTCCTCGGCCTATTTTTGTAATTATAGTCTAGCTGCTCTTGGCGCTTGGAAATGCTTTGGCACCAAGGAGTCCGGATGTAAAATATTACAAATATAATCTCTGATGACATGATCTAATTCAAATCGTACAGACCATCATTTGTTTCTCTTATAGATTTGTCGATTTGGTATTGCTAATTCTATGGCAGATTAGGCACTTTTGCACATAAAGTTTCATTTTTCGAGTTTCACTTAATCTTTTCTTACATCATGTATGTCTATGTTCCATGTAAAGAGAAATTGCCCATATGTGACCTAGGTTCATAGAGAAAAATTTACCACATAGGCCGAAACTTTACCCATTTTCATAGCAAAACCTTATTTTTCTAAGGAATTCCAGATTTATGTTGGAAGTAGTTAATTACTCCACGGCCCATATCAATTGCCATCTGAAACGTTGAAGAGACAACACCGTTCAAGATACCTAACCACTAGAAGTGTGAAAAGGCACCACCGCCCATATTTGTGGCCGTCGCAACTCAGAAAAGCCAACCAATGCCACACCGTTTTGATTTTGCTATGTTGTCAACGTTTCAAAGGGGCAGCACACCACATCGATTTATGAAGAAGCAGTTACAGCCTCTGTCACAACTCATCGAATAATTATTGGGTCGATCAGATTATTGAAGGGGCGTTCACCGTTCCTGTTGCAGCTCATGAAAGGGTAGAGAATTAATTAAATTCTGATAGACATTAAATTTATAAATTATGAAAAATTGTTTTGATTAAGCCATCAGAGCACATCAACTTACTGAAGAGGCGTCACATTTTTCTACTCTGTCAGACTGTAACAGAGCATTTACAGAGAATTCCGTTTGTGTATAGTGAAGGGTCAATTAGTAGTTAATGATCGACTTAGCTAAATATCATATACCTAGCTTGTGATCATGCTTGTAATATAGAGAAGTGTGTAATAGAGACAGAGATGTAGATTAATATACAGAGTTGAAACTCTGAACTTTACTGTCTTATTTTTTTTGTTTACTCTGTTCTTGAGTTAAAAAGTCCAATTTTATTTCTTGATGCCAGTTTGTTGTAGCAGCTGGAGTTTATTTGTGTGAATGTTGTTTATTAATTCAGTAGAATATTTATGTTGAGTTTATGGACGCAGGGGTTATCAGACAATTGCAAAATAGTCAGTTGTAACATTGTGAGTGAGCTGTGAATGTGTTGTAGGTGACTGTCAGCAGTCACAGCTAGCTGAAATAGTCTAGTAGTGTGTTGTTAGCTGTAACAACTAACTGCAACACCATCTTCAGAAGTATTGTTAGCAGTAGCTGCCAAGCTGCAACAATCACGTAGGTGTTGGGTTGATTTTTGAGCTCTGTCAGTGAAGTTGTACATTGCTGTAAAGATGTAACATAAAAGTTGTACATTGCTGATAGTGTTATTTTGAGTTGTTAGTGAATTTTTTAGTGCTGCTGAAGTAAAGAGCAGCACTCACCTGCCTTCCCCTCAATTTACACAAATGGCTATGGCGCAAGTTGCATCTTCAAATACATCTCCAAACTCCATGATCAATTATATTGCTTTTTCTACAATTTTTATCATCCTAGTAGTTTCCTATTTCTAAGTACCATAATATTTTCCCCTTCTAGCATATGTATAGTGCCAAATTCTAAGCCTTTGCCACTATTGACTTCGGAGAACCTCAAGGAAAAGGGACGAATGAACTCGCCCCCCTCCCCTTCTATTCGAAGGATTGGTATTCAGGCTTTGAAAGTCGTTCATATTTATTGTTTAATCGATCTTTCACAGATTCCAGAGAGACATCGTTCAATGTGATAACGGATTTTATATTATATATATAATACACACTACTATATATAGAGGGTTAAGATAATATTTGAGACAATATTTGTGTAAATTGTCTTAGCTTAAGACAAAAAAAAGTTTGTGTATTGTCTTAAGTATTGTCTTTAAGCAGATGTCTTAAATTATTGTTTTAAACTATTGTCTTAAATTTAAAAACAATAAAAAAGAAATAGTTTAATACACCCCCTTAAAGACAATACACAAGTTTTTTTTGTCTTAGGCTGAGAGAATTTATAAAAATATTGTCATAATACCCCCTCTATGTAATACTGATACAATGCAACTATTTATGATAGGGCATGGTGGAATCTACCCACCAATATTCTGCATTATATAATGCAGATGATCTACCTTTGAGCTAGTACCCTGCAACTTCATATACAAGAAGAATATTTGTATTTGTACTTGTTTATCAAGTAATTCACACATGGTTTTTGTCACTCTCGAGTTAAATGATCAACACAAGGATTTTCCATAAAAAAACATGAGCATAATCATATACATCCAAGGAATAAATATGCATTTGAACAAATGATAAACTTAACAACTATTCACAACTATCCAATTATTCATTTATAAATTTATAGAAAGATGTTATTTCCTATTAAGTTCCATCTTCCCTTGTCATAATGAACCATCGCCACAAAAAAGATAGTTATTGTAACTCAGAAGTAGATGATTTTTCTCAATGGAAAAGAGAGAAAAAAACTTTCCTTAGTTTAGAAATACCTACAATTCAAATGTGGCATCATGTATTTTCCATGATGTAGTTCTAGACCCATGCATCAAAGTATTAAATATCAAACCATAATATGTGGCTTATGATAATATCTTGGGACAAGGGAAATCAAGAAAAGGGTGCATCCAAGAGAGTAAAGGCAGCGTAGGCATGGTGAGTAATAGGGAGTGGGTGGGAATCAAAGAGATTCTAGAGAAATCAGATAAACACCTTGTCAACTAGAATATAGTCAACCACACTAGCCCTACCACTAAGTATGCACTATTTTGTAGACATATAAACCTAATAAAACAGTGTAATCGTTCTCATTAGAAGGAAGTTAATGTTTGTGTTATAGTCTCAAAGAATGCATGTAAGAAAATATTTGAATAAAATAACACTATTTTAAACCTACAACCACCCCGCAATTTCATGTTACTTGATTTATTAAGGATAATTCACAAGTGACCTCCCCATTGAAGGATTGCAAGAAAGTGTATCATAGATGCCAATAGAAACAACATACCCTTCAATTCCATTAGATCTTCTCTTACTAGAGACACAATAAACATGATCTAGGACATACAAAAAGAAGCTAGCACATATAATAATTCAACTCAAAATCCACCTTGATGAGGATGAGTCAACTTCTCCTGCTTGGAAGATACCTGTGCACAATGGTGAGTTGTCATCTTCAATAGAATCTCCTGAAAATTAACAAAAAAACTGACCCGCCAATAATTTTATAGAATATAGACCTTAAGGAATGGAAGCAATATAATGGAAATGCATATCCTACATCTATCACAACGATACACTAATACCCCTCTCATATATCCCAAATAGGAGATAATTCAAGAAAATAATAAATTATCTTGTTCTCACCTTCAAGGATTTGGTCTAATACTTAATTATTTCAAAAATACATCCCAATGCTCAGTTATTTGGAAATTTATCCAAATAACCTATATGAATACACACTTTTATCCTCCACATCCTCATAATATGAAAGCACATTTTTATCCACCACATCCTCATAATATGAATACACACTTACACCACATCCTCATAATATGAATACACACTTTTATCCACTACAGATTAACTACTATTCCAAAATCCTATAACATAAATTATTCCAGAACTCATCAAAATAAATTATTTTTTCCCCATCATAACGTAAATATAGAAGCTCTAACGACATAGGGATTAGCCTCCACGCGGCTTATAGGTATTACAGAAAGAAAAAAAGAAAAAAACTTTCAGCAATAAAGCAGTTGTGTTTTAAATATATATATTCTTCAGATTTACTAAAAACAAAAATTAACCCACGAATAAAGCCTTTTCAAAACAATATATTGACGATATGTGGGTAGATCATCCCTGTTCCCACATATGTCATACTAAGATTGATTTAAAAACTAATTGTTATCTTATTACGTGGTTGAGAAAAAAATGGTGGTTGTTTTTCAAAATAAATTTTGTTATCAGTTTGTTGCAGCTGCAACATTTTCCCAAAATTCAAAAAAATTTGGGACCCTCCTTTTATTTTGTTTTAATCAGCTCCTTGGTTTTGTTTGATGTTTGCTCAAGAATTACTTTTATGCCAGCCATGTTTTACGGTTTGTATTGGTTTTTCCCTGCCATCGGAAGTGTTTTAGACTATTGAGTCGGGAGTCCAGTTATCTGCACGCCCGCCGTTTCGGAAAAGAATGGGACATCAAGACCGATCCAAGGGTTATTGGTCTCCGATGCATTTTTTCGTTGGTAGCTGTATTAAGATCCCGTCGAAACGTTTGTCTCTACAATTTATGCCATTGTGGAGGAGGTATTGCAAAGATTCCCAATGTTTGTATTATCTTTTTCCGATCCCTGCCGTTTTGATTCGTAGATCCTTAGGCTTTCAGCTTTCGCTGTTGCGACTTTGGAAAGCACTATCCTTCCGATATAGTTTGATTTTGTTTTTCGCTTGACCGATATTTTTTTTCTTCGCTTGAGTCATGTTTATTTCACCTCCGATGTTGATTGGTCTGCAGAAATCGGTGTCTGTTTGGTTTACGATGTTGCGGCTCTTCAGCTAACTATTGGTTTGAGGCCTTAGCTTGGTGAGCTTCGATGTGAATTTTTATTTTGTTTCTCCTACCGACGCCATTGCAGGTTTCCTAACGGTTTCATCATCCACCGTTGCAGAGGCGATACTGATAGGATCGTTGATCCCGTAGTTGTCCTGCCTCCCGATTGTTTTATTTTTCCCACCGATTATGTGTTGACCGTGGCGTATATATTGGGGTTGGGGTTTATTATTTTTTATTGTTATTTTTCCCATGCTATCGTTATCACTCGAGCAGACCAACATATTCGCTGTCAGTACCTCACTCCTAGGTGGCTCCGCCATGGAGGTTTGTGGTTTTTTCTCGACTAGTCACGCAGCACATTGCTAGGTAGGCCCTTATGGCCGTTTTACCTTTCCGTTCGAGGGGTCGAACTGAGTTTGTCGCCCTTGGTTAGTTCCTGTCTGGACGGTTAGTGGATACCTAGGTTTCCATTTCGGCGTGTATATATAATCTAGGTAAGTGGTATGGCTGCCCGGTGGGGGGTTTTGTTGTTTTGCTTGATGATTACATTCACAGCCATTATGAGTTTGCAGCCCGTACTTGACTGCTAGGGAAACTGGTGCAGATGGTCGTTATGCTGTCCGCACCAATATCCTCCAGTCTGTGTGTGGCCGTCCGGGGATAACGTTTTCTTATTTACTTCAGAGATGCCGAGGTTTTGGTTCCACAGTATGGTCGCCTTCATTATTGTGAACCAGGGTAGTGTTTTGAAGTTCCACCTCGCTTAGAATGAGATTGGTAAATATGAACACGAACCACGGACCAAATCAGGGTTCAAAATGCATTGTCTATTCAGAGTTTGATGCGAGTGCCCTTTGCAAGAGTTAGCCCCCTCTTCTTCTCCACATCCGAGCTGAATGTATCAATTGTTTAAAGGCACCGCCCCATCACCTTATGTTCTCTTTGTTCAGTCGTTTTGCTATCCATCATTACCACCAACCTCAAGCATAAAGCAAGTTAAGTGCACTGTCACAATGAAGTATCCTTCACTTGGGATTAGGCATCATATTTTCCATGGAACGATTTAGTTCATAGAGCCGAGAGGGGGATTTGAGACTGTTTTCTCCTTGACGGGAGGAGGGGGATCTTCTTCGTTTTAAAAATGCCATGATATTATGAGTCGATCTTTAGTTATGTACGAGTTTTAGCTCTTTTGGCAGAATGATTTTGCACAGGAACACTTGGTTTTGAGTATTGTTTGTTTATTTTCATAGTTGCAATCATGTTTATCCTAAACGAGGTAAAATGCTCATATAGTTTGTCTCCATTTTTTAATGTTATCTAGGAATGGCCCAACAGAACCTAAAGGATTTTGTGTATGACAGGGAAATTCTTCAGAATTTGAGATGTCTAAACGGCAGAAGAAGAAGGCTCCTATAGTATAAGAGGAACATGAGGTTGAAATTGTCACCAAAGTTGAGTACACTTACAAGGATACCAAATGCATATTTGGTATGGAACCTGAATATAAATGGAGGAAAGTCTACATATTAATAACACACTGGGAGGTACCTGACACAGGTTTTAAGGAGGAAACCATATATGCAAATATAGAGAGATCTGCATTGATGAGAGTTGCTACTAGACCTGATCTTTTCCCGTACTCAGAGGTGATTGGATGGATTCTGCCCAGGGCAAATGTAACCACCATGATTTTGGCAAATGTTGACAAATAGGGTTATGCTGCTTATAGCCCTGGGTACGTATCACTGGCCTACCACTTACCGGAAGCACATGTGTACCTAACTGAAGACTAACTGAAGACAATCAATCTGGACCTAGTCGAGACACTGAAAAGAATGTTGGTGCCTGGCAAGAGCTTTAGGACTAGGCCATCCAAGGAATATGATACTGCCACTTTAAGGACCCCTTACAGGTTCATTTCCCTAATGCTGAATAGGATTTTCGGGAGGGCCCATGGTAAAAGCTTTAAGTTGGGATGGGTGCCTATTATCTTCTATGTTGCAACCCAAGGTACCATTTTTAACTGGGAGAACATTGTATCCAACAGCCTCTCGGCCTGCATTGCTTCAGCATTGGGAGGGGTGTCCCAGAAGAAATCAGAGTTCTACATGAGCTCTATACTGATCAATTGCATACTATGCAACCAACCCTTCCCCAATCTGAGTTGTATCTGGGACCAGGAGAGAACACCAGTCTACTCAGCCTACAAGCCACTATGGGCACACAAATACCACAGTCACTATAGAGAAGTCTGTGAACACTTCATCATGCCATTATATACATTGATTTTCTTAAAAGAGTGCAACTGCATGTTGAAGGAAGCATTGCAGGTTATTGAAGAATATGCAAATTTTACTTGACGGAAGATGGATTGTATTTCAGAATGTATGGATGCTCCAGAACACCCTCACTACTGCCAAAATATGCCATTGACTATGTGATCCATAAAGAGGCAGTTAGGTAGGTCTTTTTAGATGGCATTGGGAGTTTTCTATTTGAACATAAGAAGGCAACTTATCCTCCCTTACCATTCAAGTTGGGGAGCTATAAGTTCACAAGAGTGAAGAAAGCTGATGAATTTGTAGAAGAATTGGGGAAATTCCATTTTAGGGAAATAAATTTCCACAGGAACGATTCCTAGAATAAAGTGGCCGAGCACTGCAAGGAGGAAAATGTACATTTTGAGTACACAAGCCACTGGGATAAAGATGAATCCATTTTCCGAAGTGCTAAAAATATAATGGCCTTAAGAAGAATATTTAAAAAGAAAATCACTACCAAAGGCGGGAAAGGACAGGATAAGCAGAAAAAGGCAGAGGAGGAAGAGGCTAGAAAAAGAGATGAAGATGCTAGGAGACTAGCACATGAGGCCAAAAGCTGGCTCAAAGGTGAGGAGGAAGAAAAGAGAAAGGCTAGACAAGAAGCAGCTAGAAAGGCAGAAGAAGCTGCTCAGAGTGAAAATGAGGAAAAGAAAAGGAAAATGGATGAAGAACTGAAGAAGCAAGAAGAAGAAAGGTTAAAACTGACAGGGGCTGTGACAGATCAATCAGCTTTCGATCCTATAGAAATTCAGGCTCAGGACGTGGGTGATCCTGATGTTCAAGATCCTGAGGTAGTTGCTAGTAGTGCATTGGGGTAGGCTGTTGTCCCTACCCTAAGACTAATCCCTTTCGAGCAGAATAAAGGGGAGGAGGTGTCGGATTTCAACACTATTTATTATGACAGGGAAAGAAAAATAATAGTGAAGAGGACTGAGAGGAAGGTCGAGACTGGGGGACAGTCGGGAAAAATGATAAATGACACAACAGTGGTGTATAGGACAGACAAGGATGCAAGAATCACCATCAAAGATGGGGCTGCATTGATCCATGCTTCTGAGGACAATGTAGATCGAATAATGACTGATCTTGAATAGTCAAAGAAGTCTGCTGCCCAGTTAAAGGACACCCTGAGAAGAGAGAGAGAGAAAAATAGTAGATTGAAAAGAAACATTGAAGACATACAACATGAAATAAAGTCTTCAAAAGCTGAGCTCTAGTTTCTCCAAGTAGAGAAGAGATCTCTAGAGGCTGCCCAAGGAAGCCTAGAGAAATTGCAGCATGAATGTCAAGGGTTAAGGACAGAAAAGGATGAGTTGAAGACGGTATGTGAAAGTCTTCACACAGAAAAGGAGCAGCTGCTAGGAAATATAGGGGAGTTGGAGCTTCAGAAAGCTACCTTGGAGGAATCTGAGAGGAAATCTCAGGGACATACTGCGGAGCTTAAAGAACATGTTACCTCATTAATAGTAGCTCTAGAAGAGGCCGGGGAATAGCAAGTCAACCTTCAGCCTTTCAAGGAGCATGTCCTAGCACAAAGGAGCAAGATGCACCAGCTGCAAGTAGCCATAGAGGAAGAAAGGTGCAAGATCTTGCAGGTAGACAATCAGCTGGAAGAGATTTTTGAAACCTCTTCATATTTTGTAAACATATCGCAGGATATCTTAGAAGTCCTGACAGGAAGGATGGTGAGATTAGAAGCGAATGAAGAAACCCCTGTAGATATACCATCAAAAGATCAACAAGCCCTGAGGCAAGACTATGATTTACTGGAGTTTGCCATAAACACAGCCGAAGAATTCAAGAAGGCTATCAAGAAGACAAAGGGGGCTTGTGCAGAGTTCTTCAGGAGACTTTTGATTACTTATAATCGTTGCCAGGTTGAGGCTGAACAAAGAATGGATACCTTTCTAGAACACAACCTGTTTTTGGAGATGTTGCAAAGAATATATCAGGAATATGGACAAAGGATCCAGCACATCAAAGCCATAGACGAGCAGAACCTAAGGAATGAGGTAGCTCATTCCACGGTTAGTGTGCAGTTGCTAGAGGACCAACTTCGCCTGAGCACAACCAGAATAGAAGTAATAAGAAATCAGGCCGCTAAATTTGAAATCAATATTCGTTTCTTAGAACCTTCTGAGTTCGAAAGCATTGCCTCAGAGGCTTTAGCATGGAAGAAGTTCTTGAATAGTCAAGTGGGACCCTCTTCATAAGCACTTTATTTGTTTTATTGTAATATATTGTAAATTCTATGAGCACTTAATGAAAGAAAAGTATGGGAGGTGAAGCGTTGGGGAAGCCCAAGAATTATTTGTGGGCAGCCCAACAGTTTTGCTCGTTTTGTATAAATATAGAATATTTAGATAGGAGAGGAGGCTTTTTCCTAGAGAAACTTGTGAACTACTTGTTGTAAGAGGAACTACTTCGTTTTGCAATAATAAAATTACAAATTTTTGCCTGTTGGAGAAAGTGTTGTGTGGAATGTTCAAATGTGATGAAATGAACAATGTTGAAGGGGAACTATTTCGTTTTCAGCTGTGTTTCATTAACTGTGAGAGCATTCTAACTTTCTGAACCTATGTTCTTATTTGAATGTTCTCTGGTTTATTTTGTGATAATTTCCACTATGGGTAATGAATGTTTTAATAGTTGATGAGCTATCTTGTCATGTATATTTTATTCATGTTTATGTGTTTGATCCTAAGAACAACTATCTGTGATTTATCTTAACATATGAACAGTACTACATTACTCATGAATTGATAATCTTGCTCCCTAGGGACAACTTAGATAGTATTGTTTTTCTAGTTGTGTGTGATTTAGATGCAAGAGAGTCTAAGACGAGAGGTAAGAACCTGCGCATCACATTGTGACCACCTCTTGTATTCTTCATCAATCTACATCCTAGATAGGCACTTGCATATCATACTTAAAGTCAAAATACAAAAATACATACATTGGACCAGGCCACAACCGGTAAAACCCTTTGTTTTGTTACTTGACCTATGGTAGCCGGACAACAAACCGGACGGATTCCCTACACCAAACAGTCACGGGCTATTTGGGAACATTGACTGGGGAGAATCCCTTGCTATTGTTGCCTGCGAATTTCCAGGCCTCAACACAGTTGAAAACACATTATATCTTACGTTTACTCTCTAGAGACCATTGGTTGAATGGATATTTTGAAAACTAAAGATGAGTTATCATAAAAAATTAGATTAATCCAAAAGTATGATTTTCAAACTGTATAAATATATGAATATCAAACAAAACCGGATCTAAACTTAAAGAAGATGACTAATTGAATAGACATTTTAAGACCAATGAGGAAATATTACAAAAGTCAAATTGATAAAAGAATAGCGTGAATAATGCTTAAAAATTTAACATCAAATAAAACTCATTTGAATTTTCATCCCTTATATTACAAAAGTCGTTGATTGAAAACATTTACATTTAAAATTATTATATTACATGCTAGAAACGAACTTGTGAGCTCAAACAAACCACCCAACTCATACACTTGTGAGAGACCAAAAAGTACTAAACTTGTTGGCCAACCATTGAGATCATTGCTCAAGCATTAGATATATAGAAACTCTTTGTGAGGGGAGTGCTAAAAACTTGTTGGAAGTCCCCGGAAGCGTCTTTAGTTTCTTGGACAGATGCATTGTTAATTCTTTCTCATTAAAATTTAACCCATAAAAATAACAAAACAAAACCAAAAAGATGAGGAAAAATAAAAAATCTACTTCAAGAACACCAATATTTTCAACCTTATAGACACTCACCTTGAAGTTATCAAGGAAAAATTATGTTGGCCCATCAAAATCTATTCCATACTTTTCTCTCCCTTGGTCTCTTCTCGTCCTTTCAATTTTCACATACCCCAAAACATAAATACAACACCAACATCCACAAACACACACATCTAACAAAAACAATGTACAGTCACACAACACTACACATGGACAAAAAGCTCTACATTACACTGCCTAAGGGAGAGAGAGACATCGAGCTAGCATAATTAAGATCCAGACCAATTTCCTGCTGAACTGAAAGAAATTTCATATAACGATCATTTTTGTTGATGAATGAATTAGACATAAAATTGGAAAACCAAGGAAACAGAAAATCCTTTTATAAGAACAAACAAATTAAGCACACTTATGCTGATTGAAATCTTCAGAAATATTCAAGGAGGCATGTTATTCACGAATTGATTTCTAGGAAGTGATGCATTTAATATCCCAAACATGCCTTCTGCTATCTCGGGCTTGGGATTTCGAATAAAACTATCATCCCTTCAGTCACTTCAAACGACCATGCAAGTACCTGTAGCTTACCCTTCTGGAGGAAAAATAAATATCACTCACTTTTATTTTACCCAAATCTTTGAGAGATACAGGCTCGATCTGATAAGAAGAAAATGAGAGCAGAGAAACATATTCCCTCTTCTCTTATGGACAAAAAGATATGCATTACACTACCTAAGAGATAGAGAGAGCCATCGATGTAACACCCAGATTTTGACCCCGTTTGCATTAAATTATTTATGATGTAAATATTGTATTTAATCATGGTGTGGAGCTAAATCCCAAGGCCCTGCCATCGATGTAGAGGTTTATGTTTCAGCAATTAAAATCAATGCCTAAGGTATTTCATGCTAGCCCGACACATTATAATTTTGGAGATCATGTACATATGCAATTTAATTAAAATACCCATAACCATCTATGTCAATGCAACACTAAAGAGATGGGGCATGATTTCCTTAGGATAAGGGGGGGGGGGGTATTCAAACCTTTGAGCCAATGAGGAAAAGCCAAATGTCAAAGGGAAAACCCATCAAGATGTCAACAACCCATTTTGTCTTCTTCTGCCAATCATTTGTCTTGGTTGATCTAGTTATTGCATGAGGATGGGAAGAGTATGGGAGTCAAATTCGAATTGGGCAGAGCACCCATTTTTGGAAAAACGTGTTTTAGCTTAATGGGCAAGTAAGAACCCAAAATTCATTACCCATCCATTGTGCATTCACGTCCTCTCTTCCCCATGCATTTTGGGAGCTCTTGGGCATTTTTCCTCATGTTTGCAGCAGTTTCCTTTGTTTTCCCCATGGTTGGGAAGTTTTTTTGTTAATGTTCAGTGGCAGGGATCTCTCCTCGACGTTTTTTTGTTGTTCCCTCCTTCACATGGTTGGGGACTTTCGTTTTTGGTGTTGCACAGTCAATGGGAGTGTAGATCCACGGATTGGGGGATTGAAGGGGTTGTTTTTTCCCAAATGAATCCCATAGAACATTTCTAAAATGAATTGCTCATCCTAGGTCATTTTTCCCCATTCACCATTATTGAATTTGATTCCCAGGATGTTTTTTCCATGCCCAGAACTTGTATCTTGTTGTTCTGTAAATCCTGTGTTTTAGTCTGAACTGGTTTGGAGTGGAAGAGGGAAGAATTAGCTTGATAAACCTAGTGTATAAAAGAACCACACAGAGAGATCAAGAGGGGTTGGTTATTCTTTCTTGCACATCCTGAAGAGCACTGAAAGGAAAGGCATAGCCTGGGGGACTGTGTAGAAGAGAAGGGGGTGCTTCCTTGTGGTGGGTGTGTAGGAGTTGGGAAAACCAAGACAAATCTTGTGTAGGTGGCCATAGCTCTATGATTGAGCTCACTAGCTTAGTAATTCATCCTTCCACCTCCTTAGCAACCTGATAAACCCAAATGTAGTTTTGGTTTGGATGGATTTTTTATATGTCTTTGGCTATGTGTGAGCCTGTTGTAGTTCCCTTATTCCTTGAGGGAATCATGCCCAGCTCGGGGGTGGCAGTGCTACTGAGAGATTGATGAACACACTGGTCTATGGTTGGGTGAAATGTTGCAGTGACATAGCTGGTTGCAGGAAGCTTCTTTTCAATATAACTATTTCTTGTGTATTCACCTCTGCAACTCTATTTGTTTTAATGAATTATGATGAACTTGATGAATGCTTGAATGAATGTATTTTGCTTCCACTGTATATTGCATCTATATATGTATGCTAGTTCAATTCATTTTAATGTTTATGTTCATGGGACTTAGATCCCTGCTTAAATGATAGCAGCAATGTCGTAGTCGTGCCCTCTCGGACGGGAGGGGATGTGACAATCGAGCTAGCATAATCAAGATCATGACCAATTTCCTACTGAAATAAAAGAAATTTCATATCACGGTCATTTTCACAGATGAATGAATTAGACAGAAAATTAGAAAATTAAGGCAGCAGAAAATCCTTTTATAAGAACAAACAAATTCAACACACCTGTGCTGATTGAAATTGTAGTAAGATTTAATATGGAGGCCTATTATTCCATACCACCCAATTATGAATTCCCCAATCATTTCTGGGAAACGATGCCTGTAAAATCCCAAACACACCCTATGTTATCCCGGGCTTGGGATTTAGGATAAAACTATCATGCCTTTAGTGATTCAAACCACCATCCAAGTACGCATAGCTTGCCCTTTTGGAGGAAAAATCAATATCATTAGCATTTATTTTACCCAAATCCTTGAGATATACAGGCTCAAATTTATAAGAAGAAGATGAAAGTAGATAAATGGATTCCCTCTGCACCAGGTAAACGAATAGCCTGTCAAGAAGAGCTAGTGCCATGAGCTTCTCTGTCAAAACCCCAAATTTTCACAGAAATTTAAATTTTTTAGATAACCATAATTGCTAAAACCTACGGTCTACTAACAGCTAACGGTTTGCATAAAAAGTAACAGTCAAGTAAATAGTTTCACTAAACTCTAATTTAATAATTTAACAGTTCATTTTGTAATCAAGATTATAGTTTTGTTGCGTGTTGTTTTACTTCAGTTTTCTGATTATTCCTTTCATGTCAAGTAGGTGGAATCTACTTTTGAATCCAGGGATTACTTAGCAAACATGCTAACGCCGATGAATACTGATTCTTACAGGTTTACAGGTATGATCGAACGAGTACATATTAAAAGATCTTTAAAGTATCAGCAGTATTTTATTTGTAATTTAAAAGCTTAATAAATAAGCTGCTAAACTTTAGACATCTCCTGTAAGGTAAAACCAATTGGCTTCCTTCATTTTTTACAGTAGACATGATTGGGAGTAAGTAATGACAGTAAAGTGTGTTTGTGACTTTAAGCTTTATAATCTCAGTTACAAAGTATTTCTACTTTTGTCTATGTAATTTGTAATGTTATAATGATCGTTTTTATCAACGTTTAAGTAATAGTACAATATCTTGACTGAGTAACAATTATCCCACGATTTGCTTCTGCAATAAACCTAAAGTCTGATAAACCTAGGCAGTATTAGTTCGATTATATAAGCTGCAAGCCATCAAGCCATCCTTCATAAGGTCATTGTTTTACCTATACTTTAATTTTCATATTAAACCCTGAGATTCTAATAACTTTTGGACTCAAAACATTTATTCCTATTTTAGTTATCTTGCTTGGTTTTATAACTACTTATTACTAAATTGTCCTCGTGAATCTTTTAGTAATTTCCTATTTGAGTCATAACTCAAAATTAATCAACGTAATGTTGCTATGAACTGTGTAGAAAAATTCCATAGCAGTACTCTTACGATAAGTTTCTCTTATCATTTCAAAGTTCTGTTATTATTGAGTGGTTAGATTTTGTGAGTCTCATAGACATGCATAACTGTTGTTTGATAGACATTTAGTCTATACTTAGTTTATAATCAACAAAGTATTCAAAATAGAGTTTATAATCCTTTGCACTAATGCATTATGCCATTCATAACCTTATGACTTGTGATAATGTTATTGCAAGAGATTTACCAAGTATAACTATAGTTTTATTATCAAGAAAACTATAGTTCTTTATTAGTTAGTAAGATATCTCCCAATACAACATAGATCTCTTATCTATAGTAAATAAAAATTGATCTCTATATATATCAATAACATGCATTAATTGATTTCTAAATTCTAATAACAACATCGTTTAACAAGAAGTTATGCCACCATTCAAATTGTAATTGTGATATTGTATTAACATATGGTTTATAGTGGAAAAGAGTTTTATGCAAGGATGATTATCGAGCTTTTTAACAAAGGTATAAGTGTCACCACGATGGACCAACGTGCCCAAAATGTTGAAAAATTACCTCCTTACACTAGCAAATGATATGGTGCAAATTATTAACAATGTCATGGAAAATTATTGGGATTAAACTATGGTTTTAAAAACTCGTTCCAATGATTTCATAATTGGATTGTTCTACGTAGGCACCATAGTCTTTGACCCATAGTGCATTTGATTAATGGATACCACGTGGTTGTCTCGTGACCAAGTGTTGGGGATATAAAACATTGCTTGTGACCTAACCCTTATCATTGTTTCTTTGTAGTTTGCGCTAGCCTTGAGGCTTCTCGGCTTGGCCTTTCCATGGCGGCCGTCATTCTTCCTCGCTCTAGTTTCCTTGAGCCTTGCTGCAATTGTTGCTAGTGTGTGATTTGAAAGCCATTGTCCATGGCTAGGTTCTCATTCTGCACATAGTGGAGATATTCGATACCCTTAGCTCGTCACCTGTGCAATCTTCTTTCGCTATCTTCGTAGCTTTCAGTGTGCTTCAGTATTTGGTTACAAATCTTGTGGCTCGCTGTTGTGTGAGAGATACCCTTGCATGCTGTTAAGTTTTAAGAAGGCAAGGCGTATAGGTGGCAGTGCTTCATTGAGGCTTCTCGTCATTCTCTTCTGTCAGGTAAATAATATTTTAAGTTCAATATACTTCGTTGTCAAAATCACTTTGTTGTTATCGTGATTTATATTGGTATAATTTACTAACAATGATTTGTTACTTGCTTGCAACTACTCGTTGCTGTAAAGCTTGTTCAAAGATGAATAGACAGTCCCCTACAAAAGCCGTGGCTCGTGGTTCGCTTACAGGTAAGCCCCGTGGTCCAAATGATGGGTTTTCACTCTGCTAGTGTTAGGGTGGTTGTTGGACTCGCCCAGGATTTTGGAAAACCTTCCCTCGTCTCGCCACGAGTTATGTTATTGCTTAATGTTTTTACAGGCTGTTGTTAAAATACTTAAATCAAACCCTTTCTAGGGTAGACTTGATTTATAATGAGCACTGTACTTAATCGAAGCTTTGGATTTATGGCCAGGTTTAAGTTTGTAAACTTTGTAATCAAAATGTGCAGTTAGTAGACTTGTTTGGTTTAACAATGTTTTACATTACACTCTGTGTAAAAAGTTAGGGTTTTACCCTTACTGAATGTAATAAAGTTTATACTCTGTTTGTGTACTCTGTAAGAGTTTATAAATAAAAACTTAAGGCTGATACTTACAACCGTAACTTAATTCTTGCTTGTTTGATTGGAAAATGGATTAGGGTTTGACTTGTAAAAACCCTTGTGTTGATATAAATTATTCTTGTTATAATAATTATATAGTTTTTCAATGTATCCTTAAAGGACTGTGAGTAGATTATTACTTGTCCTTTCAAAGGACTCTGAGTAATTATATTAATCTAGTTATTAATAATTACATAATTTATGTAAAGTTGGTTTTTAATATTTTGATACTTGTAAATGTAATAGTTTTAAGGGTTTTAACCCTGACATTTATTTCTATAGATGTATGCTGTTAGTAAAAGAAAAGCACTATTTCTCTTATAAATACACTTATACAAGTTAATCAGTATTGTAATTCATTTCTGTGCATAACATTTTTAGTTGGTTCTTTAATAGTTTTAAAAGAACTACCCTATGTTTAACCTAGGTTACTACAGTATTTTAAAATTACATATAATTTACGCTCAGAATATGAGCTAGGGTTTATTCCCTTTTAACTTTTATAGAGTATTATTTCCTGTGTTGTTATCTTGTAAATTTGATTACTGTCACACAGTTTTCTTCAGTTTGTTGTTATGAATTATGAATTTATAAACATCATTGTTTATTGTTAATAATAATATTATTTGTATTTATAATATTATTATCTATGTATAATCTATCCTCTTAAGTTTATGTTGGTATTTATTTGTATAATAAATAAGACTGAGAACAGTCTATAACGATTGCGTTTATTTAATAAAATTATCTTTGTAATATTGTTGAAAGAAAATAAGAACTTTCATGTTTGTTAATACTCTTTACATCTATACTGTCTGTAAGTGTATAAGGACAGTTTCTTAATAAAAAATAACTTAAGCATAGGTTACTACTATCCTCTAGTTATTAATACTAAGAAAGTATACTGAAGTATTTATCAAGCTCTTATGTCGAGTTTAGATGGTTGTAGGTAAATTAGTTAGTACTAAAAGAAAAGAGATAACTATCTGTATTATTTTTACATCTTTTCTTAACATAGATGATAAACATAAACATTCATCTAGTAATAATAGTTCTTCTCTTTCAGTATAACTGTACAACTTATAGAAGTAGATATTGTGTAGAAAATGACTTATATACTTAAACATACTTCTGTTAGTAAATAATAAAATTCTTGTTATTTTCTGATATTCTAAATACACAGTCTAGTTCTGACAACATCTCTACAAAAAAAAATAATAAACTTTCTAGACAACAACTATCTACTGAAAGGAAACATAAGTATTCTATTCAATACTCTGTAAACATAAGTATTCTATTCATTCATATTGCTATCATACTTCATTTATTTAAACACACTACCTGTGCTAGAGTACGATCTGGATTACTCCGGATGGGGGAAAACACAGGTAGGATTTATCTTTCATCAAAGTATAGATTTAGCCTTGAAACAACTAAGAGATTTAAACTTAACAATTTACAGCATAACATATAATCATTCATTATTTGTTCACACACAAATATAAACAATAACATAGAAATTAAAAGATAATGGAACTTGTTTTTAAAGCTGGATGACAACAACAATGGGAGGCTATTCCTCCCTACCAACTCCTAAAGAGCTCTCAAATAGCGACTTCTCAGGACCCCCGAGCCTGTTCTGGTCTCCTTGGCTGGAACTAGGTGGAGAAAACAACAAAGTACTAGTCCTGAGACTCAATACCAACTCTGCATACTGCAGTAAGACCTTTCAGCTACAAAGTTGTACTAGATCACCTTCCTGCAGTTTACCCCTCAACACCTTCCTCAAAATTTTCCTTCCCAATGAATTCCTTGAAGTGCATTCACCTAAATGATTCTTCTCCTAGAATGAGCATCCTCGACTCTCTACATTAGGTACTTTTATTAAGATTGCCTAGGTTTCTTTTGGGTTAGTTGTCATTAATTGAGCCACCTGCTCTGATCCCACTTTCTTGGGGGATCATGACCCCAAATGTAGGGAGGTTGCCACCTGCAACATAGGAAGTGTTTGAGGATGTTGCCACTTGTATTTTTTCTCTCCACCTAGTTCCCTCCACCAACTTGACCAGTAACACTATTTTTAACAGCTCTCCCAAGCTGTTGTCTCCACATTTATTTATTTAAAATTAAAATATTCAGAATTACATTTCACATCTTTGACTCTGCTGAGTCATCAGTTTCAACTTAGCATTAAATTTAACATAATGTCTTGGAATAAAATCAAAATAAGATAACATTATTTTACAAAATTGGGGCATGTGACATACACACCCACTTAGAATATAACATCGTCCTCGATGTTATTTATTCTTCATCCTCTAAAGACCCCTGGAACAGAATTGGATATGCATCTCGCATTTTACTTTCCAATTTTCAGGTGGCTTCCTCTGGACTAAGGTGCTTCTATTGCACCTTCACCTATCCAATGTTGCGGTTCTGAAGTGTAATTTCACTCCTCCCGAGGATACAGTCCGGTTCCACCAGAAATTCTCCTTCTGGTTCCACCTGTACAACATTCCAGTTAAGAACATGAGTAGCATCATGAACATATTTCTTTAAAATGGAAATGTGAAAAACATTATGTACTCTTAAGTTAGGCGCTAATGCTAATTGATAAGCTACTTGTCCAATCCTAGATAGAATTTCAAATGGGCCACAGTAACGAGGTGTCAATTTTGCACAACTCCCCAGTCTTAGAGAGCTCTTTTTGGGCCTTACCTTGATGAACACATGTTCACCTACCTGAAACTCCTTTGGAGTTCTTTTCAAGTCTGCTTGACTTTTCTGCCGATCTTGTGCCACTTTCAGATTTCCTTGCACTTGTTTCACAATTTCTTCCATTTCTTTCAACAGTTCTGGACCTAATACCAATCTATCTACTGGATTACTCCAAGAGATAGGAGTATTACATTTCCGTCCGTATAAAATTTTAAATGGACTAAATCTAGCTGATGTCTGATAATTATTATTATACACAAATTATACTAGATGTAAATAGTCCTCCCATTTACCTGGCTGATCTTTCACATACATTCTCAATAAATCTTCTAGTACCTGGCTTACCCTTTCAGTTTTTCCATCTCTTTGAGGATGGAAAGAAGTACTGAAATTCAATGTAGTATTTAGTCCTTTAAACAAGGACTTCCAAAAGTTTCTTGTAAACTTAGGATCTCTGTCTGAGATTATGACTTTTGGTACTCCATGTAATCAAAAAATCTGCTTTAGAAAAATATCAGCTATGTTGGCAACTTTGTAAGTAGTTTTAACAGGTATAAAATGAGTTGCCTTGTTTAACTTGTCAACTACTACCATGATAGAATCATTCTGATTTTGATTTCTAGGCAGTCCAGTAATAAAATCTAGACTGATTACCTCCCATTTCCAGTTAGGGATAGGTAAAGGTTGTAGCAAACCAGCTGGGTGTTGGTGTTCAATTTTTACCTGTTGACATTCTAAACACCTTGCAATATATTCAGCTACTTTGGTTTTCATATTTGGCCAGAAATACTCTTTTCTTAACATGGTTATAGTCTTTTGATAACCTGGATGACCTGAATATGGTGTTTTGTGGATTTCTTCCAGAATTAACAGCTTGACCTTAGGTACGTTAGGTACATACAGTTTATCTTTATACAGTAAAAATTCTTTTTCATTTAAACTATAACCTTTTATTAAGTTTTCTATTGGGTTTTCCTTAGCTTTAGCTTGCAAATTCTGGTAAATTTCATCTTGTTTTATTCCTTCTTCGGAGGTAATCCCGGAATTTCTTCTGGGAATACATCAACATATTCTTTTAAGACTGGGATGTCTTCTACTTTTAACTTATCTGTGTTAATTTTACTTTCCTCTTCGGCAATTTTTACTGCGTAAGCTTTACATCCTTTTCTAACAGCTCTTTTTAGTTGTAAAGCAGAAATCTACCTTACCATAGTTTTTCTAGGAATGCCCTTAACACTTACTGGTTTTTCATCATTGTTTAAGCATGTGAAAATTTTATCATAACAGTTTAGAATTACTCTATGTTGTTCTAACCAATCCATACCAATCAATGAATCATAAGAGCCAAGTGGAAAAACATTAAGTTTAACATCAGTTTCAAATTTATCCATAAGTAAGGTACATTCTTTCACAAAACAAGTTACTTTTCTTTTAGCACCAGTGGCTAACTGAACTAACCATGAATTATCAAACTTATCGACAAATAACTTACATTTTTCCACTATCTGAGGTGCAATATAACTGAGACTAGCTCATGGATCAATTAAAATAGTTACAGGGGTCTGATTAATCATACCTTCTACTTCCACCATGGAAGTCTAATATTTGGCTTGTCGGTTCTCCAAGGCTGCATTGATTTTGGGCATGCTCCTTGCTAGTTCCCCAATGGTCATCTCTTCCTATATAGTATGAATGTTGCTAACAGTCTTATTCCGGTTTGGACAGACTGAAGCATAGTGTGGGACATTACACTCCCAGCACTTGACAGGCTCTTTACGCTCAAAATTCTTGGTAAAGTTTCCATGATTATTTGCAATTTCCTTACCTTTAGAATTATTCTGATTGTTAGGTGTACTGTTCCTATTTCCTTGGAAATTCTTGTTATTAGAATAGTTTTTGGTCTTATTGTTCTTAAAATTTCTGTTAGGCGCAAAATCCTTCTTCTTAGATTCAAACTGATTATTATTTTTCTTAGCCTTCCAGTTGGCTAGGCTTTCTTTCTTCTGATTTTGCTCAAAACAAAAGTTATCCTTCCTCATAGCTTCCTCCAAGGTCTTTGGTTTATCATATTCAATTCTATCTTTAATACGATATGGCAGACAGCTAAGGAATCGATGTACCTTTGGTTTCTCATCTACAAGCTAGGGTACATACCTAAGTAGACTTAAGAACTTGCTGTTCAGATCCTTCATTGTCATCGAACCTAACTTCAGTTTATAAAACTCTTTAGCTCTTTCCTCATAACATTGCTCAGACAGGAATTTCTTTTTAAAATACCTCTTAAAGGTACTCCAGTTAACTTCTTTCTCTTTTATACCCTTAACTCTCTTCAAGTCTTGCCACCATATGTTAGCCTTTCCTGAGAGGTTATATATAGCCATTCTAGCCTTTAACTGGTTAGAATAATTATATATTTGGAAGTACTTCTTCATCCCGGACAACCAGGACTCAACTTCCTCCCCCTTCTCAGTCTCTCCATTAAAATTTGGTGGTTTTATTGTTTTGAATTCCCTAGAAATTTCCTCACTTTTTAGATTTTATTTGATGACTGGCATCTTCAGACTCTGACCTTCTACCCCTACCCTCAGTTTGAAACTTTTCCATTAGGATCTGATTCAGCTCTTCTTAATCCCTTATAATCCTTTCATTCTCTCGCTTTACAGACTCCATTTCAGTTTTTAAATCTTTTACAGTCTATAACATCTCTGAGGAATTTATAGTTAAATCCTCTGGTATAGGATCTTTAGGTAAATATCATGTATCTGTAGCTGGAGACTCCTCCTGTGCATACTCTTCCAGCCTTTCCATACTTGCCCATTAAACTTCAGAAAAAGACAGTTTTCTGTTGAATAACATTTAAAAATAAAATACGTTAGCATAAAAATTTAATTTACTATTTTATGAAAGCTAGTTGGGCTTCATCAAGGTCCAATGTTTGAACCTTGTGCTCTGATACCACATGTCAAAACCCCAAATTTTCACAAAAATTTAAAAATTTTAGATAACCATAATTGCTAAAACCTGCGGTCTACTAACAACTAACGGTTTGCATAAAAAGTAACAGTCAAGTAAATAGTTTCACTAAACTCTAATTTAATAATTTAACAGTTCATTTTGTAATCAAGATTATAGTTTTGTTGCGTGTTGTTTTACTTCAGTTTTCTGATTAGTCTTTTCATGTCAAGTAGGTGGAATCTACTTTTGAATCCAGGGCTTACTTAGAAAACGTGCTCACACAGATGAATATTGATTCTTACAGGTTTATAGGTATGATCGAACGAGTACATATTAAAAGATCTTTAAAGTATTAGTAGTATTTTATTTGTAATTTAAAACCTTAATAAATAAGCTGCTAAACTTTAGACAACTCCTGTAAGGTAAAACCAATTGGCTTCCTTCAGTTTTTCCAGTAGACATGATTGGGAGTAAGTAATGACAGTAAAGTGTGTTTGTGACTTTAAGCTTTAGAATTTCAGTTACAAAGTATTTCTACTTTTGTCTATGTAATTTGTAATGTTATAATGATCGTTTTTATCAGCGTTTAAGTAATAGTATAATATCTTGATTGAGTAACAATTATCCCACGATTTGCTTCTACAATAAACCTAAAGTCTGATAAACCTAGGCAGTATCAGTTTGATTATATAAGCTGCAAGCCATCAAGCCATCCTTCATAAGGTCATTGTTTTACCTATACTTTAATTTTCATATTAAACCCTGAGGTTCTAATAACTTTTGGACTCAAAAGATTTATTCTTATTTTAGTTATCTTGCTTAGTCTTATAACTACTTATTATTAAATTGTCCTGTTGAATCTTTTAGTAATTTCCTATTTGAGTCGTAACTCAAAATTCATCAACGTAATGTTGCTATGAACTGTGTAGCAAAATTCCATAGCAGTACTCTTACGATAAGTTTCTCTTATCATTTCAAAGTTATGTTATTATTGAGTGGTTAGATTTTGTGAGTCTCATAGACATGCATAACTGTTGTTTGATAGACACTTAGTCTATACTTAGTTTATAATCAACAACGTATTCAAAATAGAGTTTATAAGCCTTTGCACTAATGCATTATGCTATTCATAACCTTATGACTTGTGATAATGTTATTGCAAGAGATTTACCAAGTATAGCTATAGTTTTATTATCAAGAAAACTATAGTTCTTTATTAGTTAGTAAGAACTCTCCCTATACAACATAGATCTCTTATCTATAGTAAATAAAACTTGATCTCTATATATATCAATAACATGCATTAATTAATTTCTAAATTATAATAACAACATCGTTTAACAAGAAGTTATGCCACCATTCAAATTGTAATTGTGATATTGTATTAACATATGGTTTATAGTGGAAAAGAGTTTTATGCAAGGATGATTATCGAGCTTTTTAACAAAGGTATAAGTGTCACCACGATGGACCAATGTGCCCAAAATGTTGAAAAATTACCTCCTTACACTAGCAAATGATATGGTGCAAATTATTAACAATGTCATTGCAAATTATTGGGATTAAACTATGGTTTTAAAAACTCATTCCAATGATTTCATAATTGGATTGTTCTACGCAGGCACCATAGTCTTTGACCCACAGTGCATTTGATTAATGGAGACCACGTGGTTGTCTCCTGACCAAGTGTCGGGGATATAAAACATTGCTTGTGACCTAACCCTTATCATTGTTTCTCCGCAGTTTGCGCTAGCCTTGAGGCTGCTCGGCTTGGCCTTTCCATCGCGGCCGTCGTTCTTCCTCGCTCTGGTTGCCTTGAGCCATACTGCAATTGTTGCTAGTGTGTGATTTGAAAGCCATTGTCCATGGCTAGGTTCTCATTCTGCACATAGTGGATATATTCGATACCCTTAGCTCACCACCTATGCAATATTCTTTCGCTGTCTTCATAGCTTTCAGTGTGCTTCAGTATTTGGTTACAGTTCTTGTGGCTCACCGTTGTGTGAGAGATACCCTTGCATGCTGTTAAGTTTTAAGAAGGCAAGGCCTATAAGTGACAGTGCTTTGTTGAGGCTGCTTGTCATTCTCTTCTGTCAGGTAAATAATATTTTAAGTTCAAATTACTTTGCTGTCAAAATCACTTTGCTGTTACCATGATTTATATTGGTATAATTTACTAATAGTGATTTGTTACTTGCTTGCACGTACTCGTCGCTGTAAATCTTGTTCAGAGATGAATAGAGAGTCCCCTACAAAATCCATGCCTCGTGGTTCGCTTATGGGTAAGCCCCGTGGTCCAAATGATGGATTTTTACTCTGCTAGTGTTAGGGTGGTTGTTGGACTCGCCCAGAGTTTTGGAAAACCCTCCCTCGTCTTGCCACGAGTTATGTTATTGTTTAATGTTTTTACAGGCTGTTGTTAAAATACTTAAAGCAAACCCTTGCTAGGGTAGACTCGATTTATAATGAGCACTGTACTTAATCAAAGCTTTGGCTTTACGACCGGGTTTAAGTTTGTAAACTTTGTAATGACAGTGCTGTCAGTAGACTTGTTTGGTTTAACAATGTTTTACATTACACTCTATGTAAAAAGTTAGGGTTTTACCCTTCTTGAATGTAATGAAGTTTATACTCTGTTTGCGTACTCTATAAGAGTTTATAAATAAAAACTTAAGGCTAATACTTACAGCCGTAACTTAATTCTTGCTTGTTTGATTGGAAAATGGATTAGGGTTTGACTTGTAAAAACCCTTGTGTTGATATAAATTATTCTTGTTATAATAATTATATAGTTTTTCCATTTGTCCTTAAAGGACTGTGAGAAGATTATTATTTGTCCTTTCAAAGGACTCTGAGTAATTATATTAATCTGGTTATTAATAATTACATAATTTATGTAATGTTGGTTTTTAATATTTTGATACTTGTAAATGTAATAGTTTTAAGGGTTTTAACCCTGACATTTATTTCTATAGATGTATGTTGTTAGTAAAAGAAAAGCAGTGTTTCTCTTATAAATACACTTATACAAGTTAATCAGTATTGTAATTCATTTCTGTGCATAACATTTTTAGTTGGTTCTTTAATAGTTTTAAAGAACTACCCTATGTTTAACCTAGGTTACTACAGTATTTTAAAAATACATATAGATTACGCTCAGAATATGAGCTAGGGTTTATTCCCTTTTAACGTTTATAGAGTATTATTTCCTGTGTTGTTATCTTGTAAATTTGATTACTGTCACACAGTTTTCTTCAGTTTGTTGTTATGAATTATTAATTTATAAACATCATTGTTTATTGTTAATAATAATATTATTTGTATTTATAATATTATTATCTGTGTATAATATATCCTCTTAATTTTATGTTGGTATTTATTTGTATAATAAATAAGACTGAGAACAGTCTATAACGATTGTCTTTATTTAATAAATTTATCTTTGTAATATTGTTGAAAGAAAATAAGAACTTTCCTATTTGTTAATACTCTTTACATCTATACTGTCTATAAGTGTATAAGGACAGCTTCTTAATAACAAATAACTTAAGCATAGGTTACTACTATCCTCTAGTTATTAATACTAAGAAAGTATACTCAAGTATTTATCAAGTTCTTATTTTGAGTTCAGATGGTTGTAGGTAAATTAGTTAGTACTAAAAGAAAAGAGATAACTATCTATATTATTTTTACATCTTTTCTTAACATAGATGATAAACATAAACATTCATCTAGTAATACTAGTTCTTCTCTTTCATTATAACTGTATAGCTTATAGAAGTAGATATTGTGTAGAAAATGAATTATATACTTAAACATACTTCTGTCAGTAAATAATAAAATTCTTGTTCTTTTCTGATATTCTAAATACATAGTCTAGTTCTAACAACATCTCTACAAAACAAATTAATAAACTTTCTAGAAAACAACTATCTACTGAAAGGAAACATTTCAATACTCTGTAAACATAAGTATTCTATTCATTCATATTCCTATCATACTTCATTTATTTAAACACACTACCTATGCTAGAGTACAATCTGATTACTCCGGAGGGGAAAAACACAGGTAGGATTTATCTTTCATTAAAGTACATATTTAGCCTTGAAGAGATTTAAACTTAACAATTTACAGCATAACATATAATCATTCATTATTTGTTCACACATAGATATAAACAATAACATAGAAATTAAAAGATAATGGAACCTGTTTTTAAAGCTGGATGACAACAGCAATGGGAGGCCGTTCCTCCCTATCAAATCGTGGAGAGTGCTCAAACACTGACTTCTCAGGACCCCCGAGCCTGTTCTAGTCTCCTTGGCTGGAACTAGGTGGAGCAAACAACAAAGTACTAGTCCTGAGACTCAATACCAACTCTGCATACTGCAGTAAGACCTTTTAGCTGCAAAGCTGTACTAGATCACCTTCCTGCAGTTTACCCCTCAACACCTTCCTCAAAATTTCCCTTCCCAATGAATTCCTTGAAGTGCATTCAACTAAATGATTCTTCTCCTGGAATGAGCAGCCTCGACTCTCTACATTGGGTACTTTTATTAAGATTGCCTAGGTCTTTTTTGGGTTAGTTGTCATTAATTGAGCCACCTGCTCTGATCCCACTTTCTTGGGGGATCATGACCCCAAATGTAGGGAGGTTTCCACCTACAACATAGGAAGTGTTTGAGGATGCTTCCACTCATATTTTTTCTCTCCACCTAGTTCCCTCCACCAACTTTACCAGTAACACTCTTTTTAACAGCTCTCCCAAGCTGTTGTCTCCACATTTATTTATTTAAAATTGAAATATTCAGAATTACATTTCACATCTTTGACTGTACTGAGTCATCAGTTTCAACTTAGCATTAAATTTAACATAATGTCTTGGAATAAAATCAAAATAAGATAACATTATTTTATAAAATTGGGGCATGTGACATTCTCCTCCTCCTCCTAAATCTCAAATCCCATTTCGGATTATCTGCATTGACGATATTTTTGCAGAGATGCAGGAAATTGAACATCCTTTGAAGATGCATCTGGGTCAAGAAGAAATTTCTCCTATGCCTGAATCTCTATAGATCCTCCTCATTTTGTCTCCTTCAAGACATTGTTAATATATATAGATTCTCCTCCTCCACGCTTGTTATTGGATAAATCTTCTCAATTAGAATCAAGCCATATCTCCCTAGTCTAGGTGGATCTAGATCAAATCAAATACACAACACAATCTACTTTCCTAGATCAAACAAAAATCCAAAGTAACAAATAGATCACCTACCTGAAATATGCAGATCCTCTTCTCTCTTTGTTGATCCAAGCTCCAAAGTATTCAAATCTCCAGCTACAAAACCCTGTCAAGCAAGTGGAAATAAGAAAACATCATATGCGTATCCAAACATATAATTGATCTAAGCTAACAGTTAAGGAAGAGCAGCTCTAAACATTAGTAACACAATAACATTTATGGAAAGAGATTTGTATTAATGTAATCAAGGAGATACATAGAATTACAATGAGAAGGAACATCACAACCTAGCCTTAACGCTGCAATATTCCATCCAAGAATCCAAGCCAAAGCCTCCAAAGTGTGATAGGGATCACCTAGAAATTCCACCAGCATAAGGGTATCATAGTCCTTCCTCCCTTCCAAATGGAGAGAGGGTTTAATTTATAAGGCTAAAGGGATAGAATAGATTGAGGATTAGCAGGAGGAGTCTAAGGTATCTTCCCTATAGGTTAGGAACCAAATGCCACCTCACCTAAATGATAGGGATAGACATCCACCTCATCCACCTTCGAGAAGGGTCTCGAATCTTCATTTTTTTCCCTCAAAACACCACCGACGCACTTAGCAGGAAGGTAAAAAGCGTCGTCAGCGCTCCTAGTAGTGGGAGACAGAGCGTCGGCACTGGCGCTCCTAGAATGAAGGAAAAAAGCACCTTCATCACTCCTAGAATGAAGGACAAGAGCGTCGACCTTCCTAAATAGGTAAAAAAATAGGAAAACCTCAATCTCAGTCAACTTTAACAGAGAGAAATTTGGGGATTAGGCAAAGGGTTAACACGTGGATCAAGAGTGCAAGATTTCAGTGTAACAATGGCACTGTTACTTCTCTGGTTGAAATACATACTCATAATGGTTTGAACAAGATGAGTGCAGAGAAGCTGAAACTTCATCGAGCGAGCTCGTTAACTCCTCCTCCATTCATTCAGTCTTCTCCCGAAGAAATGGGTCAAAGCTTCTCTAAAACAACCTAAGTCGAAATAATTGTTCATGGATATTTCCATAGTGTGCATAAAGAGGAATCTTATCCCAGGAAGGACGCTACGATTTACCAGAGCCAATCGGTAACCAATATCTGTTTAGGGAAATTTCAATTTAGAGAACATTGAGATCAGCGTTATAATAAAGATATTTTCCTCTGCTTCCAATCTTTCAAACCAAAGGTAAGGATATTTAGGAAGCTACAATTATCACCATCAATGAAGAAACATTGAAAATATGTATTGTCCCAAGCAAGACTGGGCTAAAATTTTAGGTCACTGCTTTTTGACTAGTCTCGGAACTTTTGTCATACAGTTAGGATACTCCACTGTAATGGAACTAGAATATACAAATCTGATTTGTTACCTCTTCTAGTTGGTTCATAATAGTCAATTGTTCTTGTTTTTTGTCACAGACAATGATTACTAAGAATTAAACAAATGTAGAATTGACTTTATTGGCCTTTCTTGCTCATAAAGAGAAAATACAATGTACAAGTAAACTAATAACAAAGACATATTATGACTATAAATAGCAGTGGACTACTTGCAAATATTTTCAACTCAACCAAATTTGACAGCGACCTTAATTACTAATAAATCATATTTACAATAGATCTCAAACCTGTGAAGTGTTGATGAGAGTGAATGCCCTATGAGAGTGACTGCCCATGCCATAGCTTCAAATGATCCTATTGATGGGTGGAGGATCCACCCAAAATGTGTCGGTCACTTCTAAATTTCTACACAGTGCAAATCCATAAGCTTGCACACAAAATGCTCTTGACCTTGTTGGTATTATCTTCACTTTGTGTTCCCAATAATTGTAAATGACCCAAAATGTATTGTTGTAAATGACCAATGTAGAATACAGTCCCCTTGGGTTCGTTGTAGCGTACTCCTTCAGCTCATAACTTAGTGTAACAGTCACAAGAAGAACATAGTACTCTAGGAAGATGCCCAAAAGTGTGGAGATAGGATCTTGTAAGTGTCAAGATAAGTTGTAACTCATGTTGAATATTGTGTCACCCTTTTCTTATACTGATAATGAAGCATGGGAGTACTAATGAAGAGAGAATAGTCACCAATGCACCCAACTATAAGGAGCAAGTTATAGACTTCTCAACTCAATGTCTATAGCACCAAATCCCTACACATGTAACACCACAACCCCTCTACAATCCAACTTGGCCTCTACAGCAAGTGTAATGCCTCTTCAAATAAGTGCAAATAGCAGAAGGAAGGAATGTGACCTCTCTTGGTGTCTTTTCCCTTCACAAACAGACCCATAATTTACTCTTAAGGTTTTCCTTTCTCCAACCAATCCTAATTATACCTACAAAATTAGAACATAAAAAATGAATAACTTATGTTTACGAGAAAGGATAAACAAGATACATAAATCGACCAGAGGGTTTTTCGTTATGCATGTAAATTAACTGATTGTAATGAATTAATGTTGTTTTAAGACATTGAGGGATGAGATTGAGGGATCTACTTAATCTAATTCTTCTATCAATTGAACTTAAATTAGCACTTGAATTAAATATAATTGAAGCGAGCAATTGATCCAACAAAAGAATTAGCAACTGTTCGATTCACATATTCAACTGACCCGCATGTGGATATAGATGTAGTTTAGTTCTGTTTTTTGTGCACCTGATTCCTTTGTTTCATCCAATTCCCCCTTGTTTGATTCCCATTTTGTTGTTAGTATAAACCATTCTATATGATAGGCTAAGTATGGATGCTCGGTCACAGGATGTATCCTATATATAACCAATGGTGGGTTATGATTTACCATCGCTATCTATCCCAACACCCCTTCCAATGGTTCGAGAGTCACAACCCACAATATCTGTTTCTTCTTCACCCCAATGTGCCAAAAGTTGTAATAAGTATGGCAGACAAACAAAGGAATATGTGTATTTTTTTCAGCTAAATATTACCAAGGTGGAAAAAGCAGTTGTGACGCCCAATGAGATGGATAGTTTGAGAAATGGCCAGAAGTCTTTGCAGTGTATTTTTTGATAGCACTATCCATGTATAGGTCAACCTCCACAAGAAACATAACAAAAATTAACTAAGTGTAGGCATCCATAATGTTAAATTTAATGTAATCGCTACTCCAATATGGTTAACAACCAGTGAAGGAATATTCTTTGCTAATAGATGACATTTATAAATTAGGGGTTTTCATAAATGAATACAAATTTAAAAAACGTGGGTGTCTGTATAATCCTCCTTGCCTAGAGATTCTACACTAGATGATGGTTTCTGACACCCCTGTCATCCATGAGTGAGAAAAAAATCTCCTCTAGATGGGTGTACAGGGGTAGCTTCATATGTGTTTTCAGCTTCACGGGAGAGTGAGAAATTGTATTGGAATAATTATTCTTGTATGTTTTTATTATTTGTTTGGCAATAATATTGACCTAAGCATACCCTTTTCGACAATAAACATTAAGTCATAAGCTTGCCTGATTCTAAAACAAATCACAACTAAATAATAGGGTTCTCATCCTTATCTCAAACATTTGATTAAATATTCAAATCGCCCCTATAGCTGCTACCCATAACCATTTTATCTTGTCATGGATGTGGAAAATGCTAACATCTTATGCAGAATCATATTTTTGAATGTGAAGAGTGCCCTTCTCAAGCACAAGTAAATGAAAGGGTAAATCTAGAGATATGTAAGGGATTAAACCAAGAAAAAAGAGGGAAATAATCTATTAATCTCTTACTATCACGACTACCATTCCCTTCTATGTAACAGTAAACATTACCCTTTTTTCATTGAACCCTACTGGTCAATCTACAATAGTCTAAGAAAATAAGTAAATGCTATCTCTGGTCCAATTAATCTATAAAATCCAATATTATTTTGGGTAAAGTAGAGTGAATCTATAAAGAGGAGCAACAGATAAGTGCATAGAACAAGAGATTATACCTTTATGGGCCATATACAAGACATGATAAAGAGGAACAGTGAATCAATGCATATAACAGGAGGTTACCTCTCTGGGCCATATACAACACATGACATCATTCGATTTAATCCAATTCCTTTCTTATGTAATTTTTCCTACTCTCCTACTACCATTACTTGACGGAAGGAACATATGAGTAAAACCTAATAGTAGCTTCATTGAAGGAAGCATGGGGTATGGATAGTCAATCCTATGTTTCCCAAATGTTGAACCTGAACCAATTGCTTGCTTCGCCTATCTGTCCCAAGCTTCATTCCTCTGCCTTTGGTTCTCAATATTGCTCTGAGTTTGTCTTTACCCTACTATAAGCATATGCTGCAAGATGAACTAAAAAAATATATTTATTATTTTCACCTACTTCAAAAACATTTTCCTGCCCCTTTTCTTGTCACCTATAAGGAAAAAAGTCAAAAGGGTTTAGTAAAAAAATAGAAAAGTCGTGAAGTTAAGACGAAACAATGATTATGTCTTAAAACACCCATTTATGTAGTAGTGAAAGATATATATATAGAGAGAGAGAGAGAATATGGAGATCCCAATTTTTTTCTTCATATAGTTTATTTTAATTGCTTGCTCCACTCTTAATGGGTTATTTTATTTTAAATTTTAACTAGCATAACATAATCGTCGCATAAATCCATCCCTTCTTAAATCATATAACATAATTTCCACACCACTCCACCACTTCTTAAATAAACATAGATTCATCTTAACTCTTGTTCTATCAGACATTAAGAGGGATCATATCCCTTGAAGAGCAAGCTCCTTTTAGAGTCATTTTTATCTATCTTTACATTAATAGAAATACCAATTTTTCGTCCAATTTCATGTGATTGTGAATATTTGTATATATGGATGTAATTACTTGTATACATGTTTAAATTGAATATGCTAGATTAGAATCTAACACTTTATATATCATGCTTGTATATCTCTTTGTTGTTGAGGATGAAGTGTAGTGGCAAGTTTTATTGAAAGATCAACATGGATCTTCTTTGAATGTCCGGTTGAAGGTACGGTTCTTATCCTTTGGTGTTAGTTTTATTTATGTATCTAACATGCTTGGAAATGGACTGGTTTTTGGTGTCATACTATATCTTGTGGTCCACCCCAAGCCACAGGAAGTTTTCTTCGTAACAAGGGGAGAGAGAGGGGGGTAGGGGTTAGGTGTAGGTGGAGGAGTAGGGGAGTTAGAGAGAGTGGAAGAGGGGGTTAGTATGAGTTAGGGTGAAGATGGGAGAGAGAGAGAGAGCGGGGGGGAGTTTTAATGGTAGGGGGAGACAGGGATGTGTGTGTGTGTGTGTGTGTGT
>LPNX011050105.1:136657-149782 GCA_001517045.1 Pseudotsuga menziesii
TGAATTATAAAATTTTGTAAAAATTTGGCAAATCTTTCACTGATTTATAAAACACGTTGAATGGAACTCTACTTGTCAATTCTGAGTTCAAGGCTTCTTCAAATGTTGAGTTCAATTGCTTTATTTCAAGTTTTGGTCTCAATACCAAATGGCAGTGGCCTTAATGATGAATTCATATCCAAGCAATATCGAGTAGATCTTGTAGACATGTATTCTAAATGTGGGTGTTTGGAGGATGCATGTAAAGTGTTTGACCAAGATCCAGAGCAAAATACTGTCTCATGGAATGTAATGCTTTTAGGATATGCTCAACATGGACATGGTAGGGAGGAACATTATCAGAGGGGTTCTTGGGGTGAAGATTGTCATCCATAGCTCAGATGACGATAGCAATTTACTCTACTTCTTACTTACACTTTTTTCCTCTACTACTTGAGTTTTTATTTGTAGTTTTATCCCTACAATTAGTAGAGTTTTCTTCTTGTTCTTCTTTAATAGTCTTGGGAAATGAATTTTTTTAATTCCTTATATCAACAAAGAAATTCCACCCAAATATTTGTGATGAAAAATATTGTCTAAGAATTCATGACTAGGGGGATCTATTCCACCAAACTTACCCAAGATTACTACCTTTCCCCATCCACATGAAACAACATATTGTGGAGGAAAATTGGCCCACAAGCGGCAAGCATGTCACAAGTGGGGATCATACTTGGTTCAAGAGGATCAAAACACCCTGCTTTAACCACCTAGGCTAGACCCTATTGACCTAAGGGGAGTTAACAAGTTGATCTCTTATGCTTAACCATAAGAGGACATTACAAAGTGAAAATAAAAATGAATACCATATTAAATATGATTCAAGAGAATGAACTTGCTCTAGTAAAAAAATGAGTATACCATATTAAATATGATTCAAGAGAATGAACTTGTTCTAGTAAAAAAATTAATGTATTTATAATGTCATAATCGAGAGTTGTCATAGGTATTTTTCTTGTTATTCAAGCCCTGCATCTCTGACACAAGCAGGTTTTGGGAAAACAAATAGGAAAAAACAAACTAGTGGAGACAACACCACTATTCATCAAAAAATGATCATATATTTCTTGTCCAATAGATGAGAAAATTTGTTTTAAGAAAAATAGGAAATAGAGCAGAGATGAAGTATTGATAGTTTCAAATCTTGTCAAAGTTCCATTAAGAAATACTACTTGTACGTAAAATGTGAAGGTATTGGAATGTGAATTCAACTATTTCTTCCATATACTCTGAAAATAAACAACAAGGAGAAATTATGCTTGTTGTTTAACTAATAAGCATAAAATAAGATAGTCAAATCAACTAAAACATGACTATTCAGGTTTATGGACAGACTAAAGGATGGAAGGGTGCTCTGGCTCTGCTAGGTTTTGCACACAGGGTTAGATTTGTCATCCTTATGTACTATCTTCTCCTCTGACATTGTTCTTCCTTCTTCATCGTCCATAGGATTGTCCTTCCACGGAACCATGACAATAGTCTTGGGAGGGGCTACAGGCCACTCCCAGTCACATAATGTTTTGCAATCGGTCGAAGATCCTATTGGAACCAGCTCCACAGTGAAAATCGGTATGGAGTATATTCCCATCCCAATGGAGGACATTGGTAATAGTGAAAAGATAACAATCGACAATGGATCAGAACGTGGTGCAGACCCATCCCAGAGAAGGAACTCCTACATACCTTGTACGATGAATCACCCCTGCCTAAATCTCCCAACAGAAAGAATCAACACCAAATATCAGAAAATGAAAGACCATGCCCTAATAAGAAATTTTATGGGATTCTGGCCAACAGAGAAAGATCTTCATGGATGGGTAGCAGCAAAGTGGAAACCCAAATCCCACTATGACGTGTAGCTAGGATCGAAGGTTTTCTTCACCATTATCTTCCACCATTTGGAGGACAATGCTCGTGTTGAATATGGAGGACCTTATTTCTTCAATTCTGCAGGGTTGTACTTAAGAAACTATGTGGAAATATTTTTCCTAGAGAAAGAAGACTTCCCCTGGGCCCCAGACTGGATTAGAATGTTCTTGCTCCCTCAGGAATACTAGGACGAAACCACCCTTTAAGAGATTGGAAACACCTTGGGAAATTTTGTGAGAACGAATGACCAAACCAGGATGAACAAATTCACATCCTATTCCAGGATCTGTGTCTACATGCACATTTCTCGGGCTCTCCCGGATGCCATCTGCCTCTCCCATGAAAACTGTGATTGGATTCATCCCCTAGACTACGAGAATATCCCCTTTAGATGCCAGAAGTTCCATCAGCATGGGTCTCTTTTCAGAGAATTTCCTACCAAAAAAACACCTAAGAAACAAAAGGAAGCTGGAATCGATGAACAAGGATTTCATCAAGCTGGAAGGAAGAAAAATAACCATAAGAAGCTGCCTCAAGAAAAGAACCAGGAGAAACTGCCAACCATAAGCAATAGCTTCCAAGTCCTGGAAGAAATTCAGGATAGTCCAAATCTGGAACTGACCCATGATGGAAATGGGGGGGAGCCCATTCTTGAAAAGGAAGATCCAAAAAACCCACAGCAGAAAGCGAGAATAACTAAGGGATCCACTCCTAAATCCAACGACTCACAAGGGAAAAACCTAATGGACCATAGGATGGATGATCAAATCCTCGGTTAACCAATGAATATCCTCTACAAACCCTTTAGATTTGAAAAATTCTAGCTCACTCATCCCTCCTTCATGGAATATGTCAACTCTTGGTGGGAGAACATGACAGTGACTGGGCGCTCAAAAATGGCCATTATGCATAAAAAACTCAAACAACTTCACAGTCACCTTCGACAATGGAACCATTCCACTTTCAAAAACATCTTTGAGGACAAAAAATCAATACAGGAAATTTTAGCATCTCTCCAGCGAACAACCATGTATCATGGTTACATATAGGAAACCAAACTCCATGAAAGATATATTATGCACCAACTCAACAAAAGACATGAACAAGAGGAGATCTTATGGAACCAAAAATCCAGGGTCAAATGGTTACGAGAAGGGGAGAAGAACACGAACATTTTTCACCGATCCACCATACAATACATAATGAAAAATAGGATAAGAAAGTTACATGCGGAGAATGGTGAGATTCTGGAGGAACAAGAAGCAATGTTGGAAGAGCTAACCAGACATTTCAGTTAGCTCCTCATGGAACCAAACCTATATAACTAGGAGGTTGTCATTGGGGTTACTCAACACATCCCCTCACTGGTCAACAATAAACACAACTAGTCACTCATGCAACCCATAACCATGAAGAAAGTGGAATCAACTCTAAAGCAGATGAATGATGGCACAGCCCCGAGTCCTGATGGCTTCACCATAGAATTATTCCATCACTACTGGATCATGCTTAAAGAGGAAGTCCTGGCTCTGGTCGAGGAATCTCGCAAAAAACTATGGATCCTCTCGGTGCTCAATGCCATGCACCTTTCCCTTATCCCCAAAGAAATTGGAGCTTCTCATCTTGGTAAGTTTAGACCCATCTGTCTATGCAATGTCATTTACAAAATCATCTCCAAAGTTGTGGCCAACAAGCTGAAGCCCCTTTTACCTCTCCTCATTTCGCTGAAACAATCGGGCTATTTTGAAGGTCGCCAAATATTAGACGACACCATCCTAGCTCATGAAGTGGTCCACTCACTTAAAACCACCAAAACCCCTGGCATGATCCTCAAATCGGATCTCTCCAAGGCCTTCGATAAACTGAGCTGGTACTTCTTTGAAAAAATGATCTTAGCTTTTGGCTTATGTAAGGAGTGGGTTCAATGGATCCTTTCCCTCATCTCCTTAGCCTATTTCTCTATCTTGGTCAATGGCTCTCCCTCCTCCACCTTCTCCCCCTCACGTGTCATCTATCAGGGAGACTCTCTTTCCCCTTTCCTCTTCATCCTCATTGTTGAAGGATTAGGTAAAATTATTCAATCGGCTGTCTCTTCATGCACCATGCGAGGATTATCTCTCCATGGATCCCCCCTCTCGCATACCAGCAGTTTGTGGATGACAATATCCTCTTTGGTCATTCTTCAGTTCAAGAAGCCCGTATCATCCACTCTTTGTTAAACACCTTTGGAGAAGCCTCAGGAACCAATATAAACCTTGAAAAGTCTCAAATATTCTTTTTCAATACTAGGGTTGCCACTTAGAGAAACATAACCTGAATCCTTAGATTATGGGTCTCCTCCCTGCCTTCAAAATACCTGGGTGCCCCTCTATCTGACTCGACCATCAAACAAACCTCGTGGAAAGAGCTACTGAACAAACTCAAAAACCATTTAACCTCGTGGACCTTTTTCTCCCTCAACCTCCACAGTCGTGTTTTCCTTATTAAGTATGTACTGCAGTCGATGCCTCTATACCTCTTTTATGTTTTGGTAGCCCCTAAATGGGTCTTGAAAGCTATTAAAACCCTGCAGAGGTATTTTCTCTGGGGCTGCAACAATAATAATAATCGATGGGCCTTGGTCAGCCGAAAAAATATTTGCCGAAAAAAAAGGGGGGCCTTGGTATCAGGGATCCTGAGCTAAAAAACCAATCCCTCTCTGCAAAAATTTGGTGGAACTGAATTTCAAGAAACAACTCCCCTTGGACCAAGCTGTGGAACAATAAATATGCTCCAGACTATTTCCCACATCACCTTATCATATTTCACGAGGACATCCTGAGCTCCCATATCTGGAAGGCGGCCAACAAACACAGGGTGCTCATTCAACAGCGTAGTTTTTGGGAAATAAAATATGGGGATAAAACCCTCTTCATGTGTGACTCATGGCAGCAGTTACCCAGTCTAAAAATTATCCTACCAGACTAAGACAGTCAGACTTATATTCAGGTCAATGAGGACCTCAAAGTGAAATATTTTGGCATCCTTCGAATGACGGATTTCGTCATTGGAAAGATCCCTCCACCTAGAACATGGAACCCAACAGGAAACTAGTGGACAAAATTTGGTCTAAAATATGTAGCCGACGCCTCAAACAAAAACATGGTATGGATGTCATCGGATAAGTCCAAATACCTTCAAGAACTTTCTCGATCAAAGAAGCTTACGGCATCCTCTCTACACCACTAGATCTCCATCCCTCCTCCATTTGGAAACACATCTAGAAGCCTCCTCTTTGGCCCAAAGTCTCCCATTTTATGTGGCTTCTAATGCAGTGTCGTGTCATCACATGGAAGAATCTGGCTAGCAAATGGTTTCAGGGACCCTCAAGATGTTTTTTATGCCTAAAACAACAGGAAACCATAGACCATCTCCTATATTCTTTCCCCTTCACCATCTCTCTGCGGGACACTGCCACTGAAGCTTTTCGACGTACTAATAGGGTCAAATGTAATGCAACAGACATGCTTCAATATTGGATTGATCTACCATTTGATAGAAAAATACTCTATCAAATGTGGACACTCACTCCCGGGTTTGTGTTTTGGAGCATCTAGAAAGAACACAACAACAAAATTTTCAAAAACACTGAGAGCACGGTCAGGATGTTGTGGGACGCTATAAAAAATAATCTCCAAGAAACTGTCCACTCCAAAGGATAGACGACCTCTGACCTTCCAAACTCTGAGGGTGAAAAGATTATACTGGTTTCCTTAACCTTCACTTCCATTGTCGTCCCTCCATCCCTTGGAACCACCAAGATGCGTGTAGTAAGTCCTCTCCACTGGGAGCCTCCTCCTGATAAAGTCTTCAAGCTAAACTTTGATGGTGCCTCCAAAAGAAAACCCTGGGAAATATAGCTATGGTGGATCTATTAGATACCAGAAAGGCGATATCACTCATATATTCTATGGTAACATTGGTCTCGATTCCAACAATGTAGAAGAACTTGAAGGCATGGTAGTTGGACTAATGATAGCAGATAGGAGGAATATTCTACCTCTGATTGTGGAAGGAGATTCTCAGATAATTCTTTCCTTAACCACCAAAATGCACAACTTTACGTAGGTCACCAAAGTGGCCACCAGCTGGCGCCTTGTGCATGGGTTTGGTTGATTGGCCAACCACCTTCATTACATGCAAGCACTCATCTTTCACCACGTCCACAGGAAATCCAATGCTTTAGCAGACTGCCTGGATAACATGGGAGTGAACACTAATCACACTCTTGTGGAAGGCATGCTACAAGATCCACTTGATGACACCTTTCTACTCAAATGAAGGCAACTAGCCAAGCCATATCTCTCCTCCCTGGAGGCGGGTTCCAACGTGATCAACAGCCGACGCACAATGCCCCAGTCCAAGCACATCCCACATGGCATCCTACATGCAAATGGAACATCCATGAATCCCACCACCTTTCCTTCTTGACCTTCTTCTCGTGTGTGGAAGTAGCAGGCTGACATTTCTAGGCCCACGACGTAGGTTGGCAACACCTTGTCCTCCTCTTTCGCTTTCATGGCGGAGCAGATGAGTTCAATGCAAGTTGGTACAAGCAAAGGGTTTGATCAGGGTGGCGATTTGAAGCACATTGCCATGGACTATTGGTTCATTGTCTTCATTGGGTTCAACACTTCTCTTTCTCAGATTGTGTCTTCCACGCGAATCAAAGCCTAGTTTCAACCTCATGGTGGTGCTCTTTTTATTTTTCTTGACATTCCTCACCGTTCTATCAATATGCAAGTCAGTGATATTTTCACAGGTTGTAGTGATGTGGGAAGCTCCCACCACCCCGCTCTCTTGCTATGCAAAGTTTGGCCCTATTTACTGAGCCCCGACCTCTAGCTGATCATCATGTCTAGGTAACGAAGAACGCATCGATGTGCCAACACAGGTAGAGGGAAATCCCAAAGATGGTTTAGTCTACATACTTAAGAAGGGTATGAAAATCACATCACCAAACCGGTCTACATCCTTATAGACGAATTGGATGGAAGGGTGCTCAACCAGCGACTCGCTTCTAGGAAAGGTGGTAGGAAAATTAACCATTGTTGGCTTGTCAAAAACATGCTGGGAAATATCGTAGAAGATATGCTCAATAATTGGTCGGTAGCACGTGATACTATTCTTGTTATGAAAGCAAAAATGATGGAAATGGACACTCATCTCACAAGTCTGGAAAACACATTCGCATGGAACTGCATGGCAGGTAAAGCAGATGATGTTGGCCTCATGGATGGTGGTATTGGGAGCACAGCCGGGGGCAGGTCATGGATGCTAGCACGGTTTCAGCTCCACAGGCCCCTCCTTTCCCCATTTCTTCGACTGTGGAGCCTCTGTTCAAACAGATGAAGGAAGTAGAAGGACAGAACACTAAGCCGCCACAAACTGCTTTGGATACTACAACCAACAAGAACAACATTTCATAGGAAGAAGGATGGAGATTCCCCATCATCGAGGAAAACCCACCCTCTTGAAGCATGCTCAGAACGTATGCAGAAACAAACAGTCGTTTCAGGTTTTTTGTCATCGTTGTCTAGTTTGGTTATCTCTCTATTTATTTTTTAAAATGAAATCTATAACTATATCAAATACTGGATACTATGATAGTCCTACAGTATTGAACAGTTTCAGTACTTTTTTTCTCGAACGGCCCTTCGTTTTTTAGAGGTTTGCATGGTGGATTCAGCACCAAAGACCTCCTCCAGTCAGGGTTTTTTTTGTGCACCTTGTTTTCGTAAATTAATAGAATTTTGCAGCATTACAAAAAAAATCAACTAAAACATAGCCAGCAGAACATATCACTCCAGAGTTGTAAAAAAGTTTGAATTGCGTGATTTTGATCTCATCATATAAATCAGAAATCAAGATTCTACTCATGCACTAATCTGTGAAATATTATAATTGTATCACTGAATAGAGGGGAAAAAATTTCATACTGCATATATAACAACAAAATTTTAAATGACTTGTGGAAATTATTTGTATGAAAAAAGGTTTTCACCTTTCCCTGCATTAGTAAGTTCAATCCTTACTTCAAAGAATGCATAGTCAAAGCTACTCTCTATCTCCCATGCACCCAAGCTGCTTGCCCAACCTGTACAACTTCAAACATTTATACATTTCCAAAAAAATATATAAAAAGTAAGAAAAAAATCTAATGGCTTGAAAAATATATCTTATGTGAAGAATATAATGGTATAGTTCGTATAAGAATAACTAACCTCAAGAAAATATAGTCCCAATCATCAATGTTAGAATGAAAAACAAAAAATATAGAATTTATTTTTACCTTAAATGCAGCCTCAAATTGACATATAGTGATCTTGATACCATAAATAATTTTCAACCTACTTCAAAAATAGAGGAACGACAACATTAGTCAAATAACATGAATCACATCATCCACAACATAACATGTAGACTCACAAGTTACAACTGGAAGGTGTCAATGAAACACAACTGCACTAACTAGATTCGAGGAAAGTGGGGAATCCACGTGTTATCTCGTCCCTTAATGTTCCAACTGACTCCAATGCACATGTGGGGAACTGAATCTTGAAAAACCAATAAACTGATAGAATCATACATTATGCCCGATCTTGGCCTCCACTAGCTAATTGTGGTTGTGGAGGCTAATACAATTATGCATTGTAATTATTGCAATTGATTATTGCATTAGATGAATGTTGGTCTCGTGCCAATAGGTATCCTATGATCAATGTATAGGAACCTAGTGGATAGACCATTTTTATCTTCACTTAGCTATGTAGAGCTCATTTATTTTTCTGAATAACGATAAGTATTTACAAAGAAAATGTACAATCAACATAAAAGAATCGAAAAAGTGATGACAATTAATTCATGCAACTAAAAGGTAATAAAAACATATTTTCTCAAACCCTGAATCAATAGAGATTGACTAAAACCAATCTTGATTCAAACTACAACAAAGGGTTAAATGAAGCATCAAATGAGAACTAGAATCGTTCAAGGGACTAACACAATATTTAACCAAACTACACACAAACTTAAAAAATCGATGAAATGATTCAAACAAAAGAAATAAACAAACCATAAAAAAATTTCAAAATATTCGTGCTAAACACCAACATGGTTTCATGTACTTATATGAGCTCATTCTTGCTTAGCAAAAGTGTTGTCAAATGAGTTATTTATCCTTTAATGTTAGCACACTATCTATGTGAAGAGATAGCTCCTATTCCTTGCTTTCTCAAATTCCAGTGTCATTTCCTGTCATATACAAGAAAGAGACAATGTAAGAGATAATTATCAAAACCGTCAATCTTAAAATAAGCTATATGAAGGTAATGTAGCTTAAATCATCATTGTTACAACAAAAAAGTACAATGTAGAAAATATTTTTACCTAAAACACAACCTCAAATTCACATATAGTGATCACCAACAAGGGTACATAGAACACCTAGACCAAAATAAGACTCAAGAGTCCCTCATATGTATTAGATCATATGCAATCGTAGGTTAATCCATTTTCCAATTCACATTCTGGCCCTGGTCCTCATTTTCGACATTCTGAACATGACCTTCTCTAGATGAACCATCATTATGATCATCCAAAACATTATGTTCCATATCAAGTTCATTAGAGAAATTTGTTAGATTGTTTTCTCCCCTTCTTTCACGATATGATCTCCAAAGAGCTAATGCTCTTTCATATGGAAAATTGTCAACCTCATACATTGTTACATATAATCTTAAGCATGTATCCACATTTTTATCAAGCTTGTTCCTCAACTTTGACTTCAAGAATGACAGTGCACTAATCATTCTCTCATCATCCACTGATCCCAAAATCATGGTTTGACATAAATCTGCTAATTTGAAATATTCTGACATTCTTTTTTGTAGGATTTCGCTACCATTGAGTTTAGTCCATAATATTGCAATTGCGCCATATTCTAGTTGATTATCCAACAAACAAAATTTCTCCCACATTTTTTAGCAAACCATTGAGCTTGATCTATCATTTTTTCTCGATCAAAAATACCTTGAATATGTTCTCCTTGTATCTCGGCCTCTCGACAAAAATGGCTCTGCAAAATCTTGCATTTCTCTATAAAGTCAAAATTTAAAGTATTTGAACATTGAAAATGGTTCCAATATTGAGGGTATACCATATACATGCCCTCCAACAATTCATCTCAAGTAAATAGTTCTCTTATCTCTGATGATAGTGATTTTTCAATTTCTATCAAGTTACATCTCACTGAAATTACAACATCATGAAATCGTTCTCTTGACATGGGAAACTACTTGTTGGATATTCCTATCTTATAGATGTAATAAAAGGGAACCATATTCCCACGCACTGACATACATAGCATCCCATTTTCATCAAACTTAAAAAAAAATCATCATTTTCTATATCGATTATTTTACTACAATTTGTAAATTCTAGACCTGTAAAAGACTACCATAAATACAAATTATTCAATGCAAGGCATGTTAATTTTCTTTCTCTTGTGTATTCAACAATATACATCGTACGACTCTGAGCCATATTCACAATGTTATTCATTTTTTGAAGCATAGGAATAATTCCAGCCAATGTTAATAATGTCTCTATATCAGTTAGTAGAAAGAGAAAAGTTTGAGATTTTTCTACACTTGAGCGATGTTCATACATCACCCCTACCAAGGATGCATATTCACTGAATAGTCTTTCAACTGGTCACTTCAGTGAGATCCATCTTGTATCAACATCTATGAATAGTTTTTTTTTTCATTTGTAAACCATCGAAAAAAGAAAAAAAAATTAAACTCTTAAAATCATTTGGGACTCCGACAAAAGTATGCATGAACCTCTCGTACAAGATATTGAACCTTTGAAACCAATGAAAATTTACTCAGTATTTTAAATGCAAGATTCATCCTATGAGCCATACAATAAATACTAAGCATATACAGTGAAGCCGGGACTTGCAGTCTAGCACAAAGGCCATTACTTTGTCCTTGCATTACTGATGCTCCATCTGCTCCAATGTAACAAACTTAAATAATAACAACAAACAATAATAAAATAATAATAATAAAAAACATCAACATATATATAAAATAAATAATAATGTCTTTATGAAAAGACACGACTCTTAATGAAAGGGTATTCCACCAAAATATAAATAACGGGCCCTCAATTGTAATTTGAACTTATCTATCAATTTATTCATATTTTATTATCTACGGATATGTGGGTTATTTCCGAAATTACGGGTTCATTCCAAGTTAATTGAGAATATCCAACTATCGATGTTACAGTGGTATCAGAGCCAATCCAAGGCTTCCTTGAACTAGGTTTTTGACCTTAGAGAAAAGAAAGAGAGTTTTAAAAAAGTGAAAAAAAAGTTAAAACTAAAAAACTAAAGGGAGGAAAAACAAAAAAACAAAAAAAAGGGAAAGAAAAAAAGTTTTAAAAAAGGTAAAAGTAAAACAAAAAAAGGGTAAAAGTGAAACCACACGTGGTTTCTTAAAGTGGGTTTGGGTTTGAATATAAAATTGCATAATAAATACTACTAAGAAGCAAGTGAGATTTTAACTTAGGTGGGTAAGGTAACACTTATTCCTTCCAACCACCCAATCTACACCATTTTACAAAATTTAAAGGGAAAAAAATATAAAAGTACATAATAATTGCTATTAAGAAGTAAGTGAGATTTGAACTTAGGTGGAGAAAGTAACACTCATTCCTCCCAGCCACCTAATCTACTAGAATTTTACAAAACTTAAGGAAAACAAAATCTAAAAGTACATAATAATTGCTACTAAGAAGCAAGTGAGATTTGAACTTAGGTGGGGAAGGTAACAATCATTCTCCCAACCACCCAATCTACAAGAAGTATTTATCAACCTTCAAAAAGAAAAGAAAAATTGTATTATTATTATAATTATAATTACTTAATAATTGTATTAAGTACAATCATTAAATTACAAGAGTAAAGAAAAAAAAGATAAAATCGAAGAAGACAAGAAGTCAGTCAAAAGGGAAACCAACTATCGTCAATGAACACCATAAGTCAGGAATTATCGCAAATTCTAAATCAGAATTGCAGTCCCAACTACAAGTAGCAATTAACAAAGTATTTGACATGATGAAGCTGGTCCGATATTTCTAAATAATTAATGAGTCAAAAATATACCAATCGGAATCTACAAAACCAAAAAATCATGAAAGATGCAGTCGAGAATAACGAAGAAATAAAACGATTAAACAAAATCATCAAGGACAAAGATGAAAAAATCATGCAAATTCAGAAAAAAGTAAGATGCCAAGAAGCAGAGAATTGCCACCTTCAGCAACAGATTGAGGAACTCAAGCAGAAAGAGGAAGACTTAAAAAAAATGCACAAGTTGGAAATTATGAAAGTCTATAACACATTAACAAGTAATACTAAAGAAATATACTGATTAAGAAATCATACTAAAATATTAGTTGGGAATATCAAGAATCTAAAGAGTACCAAGAAGGAAGACAACTCGAATGAAGACATCGAAGGAAAATTCCTAGAAAAACAAGAAGAAAATCAATGCCTTCTAAATCATAATGAAGAACTAGAGAAAGAAATCGAGAAGTTAAAAGAGGACAAAAAGTCGCAATACGAAAGGTTTGAGAAGATTCAGAGTAAAAACAATCTATTGGAGAACAAAATAGTGCAAATCCAGAGAGAAGCATCCAAACTCTCCGAGAAACAAATTCAATTAGAGGAAGTGAAGGAAGTCCTCGCCGGAGTTAAAAAGGAAGAAAAAAAAAAAACACATACGCCTTACAGACATCCCAATTATAATTGTCATTTTGACCAATGACAAGGTCAAAATGAGCATTCACAAAAGAGCTATGTTAACAAGCAAACAGTTCGACATACTAAGCAACAATTGAGACAACCCATTTCCCAAAATAATCTCAGAGGTCCAATCAAAATAGATCTGGGATGGACCACAGCAGAAACGATACGACCATTCTCCTGGGGAATTTGTAACTCATATCATCTTATCTCATCAAGTGTCATAAAGGATCCATATATGTTAGTTCAAGCAAATCAGTCGTTGCTGTCAATGAAGCTTTGAGGACAAGGCTTCCCTTAAGGGGAAGGCAATGTAACAAACAATAATAATAATAATAATAAACATCAACATATATATA